>JAMKCH010023775.1:0-45159 GCA_023653785.1 Ophioderma brevispina
TACTTTGCTATATTCGTAGCTTTGTCCAAACTATAACTTAATATTTCATAGGTACAAGCATTTGAGATGGCATTTCAAGGTCGTACAGCTATAAATATATTATTTAATTAACTCATGTTGTTTCCGAAGAGATTGCATAATGTACACGGAAATAGAATAAAAACCTGGGATTTTGTACATACTTTAAAACGAAGCTGAGCGCCCCTGTTTCGTAAGAAAAGAATCAACATGATGACTTCAAATTCTATTTTTCTTAAATATATTTGATTATAACTAATAGCTGATATTTTTAAAGTAAAACGTCTGTATTGAAAACACTTACCATGAAATAATAGTACTCCACACAGAATCAAAAGAGGGAATTTGAACCACATCGCGAAATGATCCGGTTGCTCTTCATAAAAAAAAATAAAATTATATGGTATATCCGGTATCCAGGGCAGCAAAGCGACTGTCTGAAGTTTTGAACAAAAATGGATCAAGTTTTATAAGCAGATGCTGTTATAACACTGTATATAGGGAAAATCCCTGTTGTGAAGGGTCAGTAAGTCAACTTGTAAACTTTCAACACCGACTCTACCAATGATCGTCATAAGTACATCTATATGACGCAAAGTTTGAGCCCAGATTAACGTCAAAAATGCGTACAAATAAATGTATATTTTGAAAATGGATTGTTTTGGCCAATTGCGACAAAACCAATACGAGGAATTTAAAAGGTGATATTTTCTTCATTTGATTGTTCTATTACAAACAACGTTAGAGCTCTTTGGGAAATCTGTCACGCTGCAAGGATACCTATGGATGTTGTACGTTTTCTTATGTCATTGCACTTTGTCTTAGCAGTTTCTTCTAGCAAAAAATGGTAAAATGGTGTCCTAGTGGTAGACAAATGTTTTATCAACAGTGTTGAATTAAATACAAAATCATGTCGTTATGCAAGACATGTACAAATGTCAAGTGTATGCAAGACATTCATGTGTCGTGTTTTCATGTAGGATACATCAGTTTCGTAAGACATGACTCGCTGGAGGACATTTTTTCGTGTCTTAAATTGAGGTTTTTTTCTATTTTCTTTGGGTTTTTTTTTTTTTTCAAGACATGTATATGGGAAGACATGTCATATGGCACCAATTAACTTGATTTTTACAATGTAAAACAAAAAGACAGCAAAAATACCATCGCTTTCATTCTCGAGTCTGCACCGACACAGCCGGACAGTTAAAGGTGCGTGTTTCGATCGTCTTTGCGACCCCCCTGATTTACTCGGAAGTAGTATCGATTTTAATATCAGAAAGGCCGTATTTTTCTCATTGTCGTCCTGAAATGTGAGCCCTCAAATCCATTTCTTTCCCAAGATATAAACAAAAAACCGCCGTATTAATGGTTAACCATCAATATTAGCTAATATTAGTACAATATTGAATATAGGGCTTTGCAATATATATGCATTATTGCTTCTACCATCAACACCGCAAGTTTGTTTCCCACTGACTTGATGGGCGTATGTGCAAGTTTCAGGCTCTCATATCAAGTAGAGAACACAATAGACATAAATCTGAACAAGCACCTTCAATAATGAATCGCATAATCCGGCATCCAGTGGTACATGTATTACCCTTGTTTTGGCATCTATACTTTTGTTTTTTATTTTTATATTTTATTATGTTAATGTTGTTGTTTTTTAATGTTTTTTTGTTTCTCCAACATTCAGCAATTTGAAGCTATTTGAGATATGGCGGATTAAGATCTAGCAAATCAAAACTATTTTTTTTAAATGTTGTTAAAAATCATATCGTTGTATTTCTCTACTCCAAATGATTCAGAAAGATTATAGTTTGGCGTACTGTTCTGGAGTTACAGTCAAAAAGGTCACCCGTACGACTCCACAGGGCTCAAAAGGTTTGTTTCAAATTGTTCATCTGCTGCAAGCAATAAAAAAGAGTAGTTATTATAGAGCAAACTATACTTTATTGTTTTTAATTGTTTATGCAAGATGAATAATTACAGCCCATTCTGGTGAAACCTATGCACTTCAGGTTTTGACCTCTCTCGAGTATCACAGGTGACGTTCAACCTTTTTGCTTAGACTCCAGTCAAAGTAGTACTTTTTCCTGATCTGTTTTCCTAAAGATATGGTGTTTTAGCCAACATCAACATTTTTTACCTCTGCCATGACTTTGATCCTCCTATCTCAATTGCTGAAGCAAAACCCATCAACACAAACCGGGCGTAACAATCCAATTAAACAAAACGGAAATCTTGCTCTTGGTTTCTGACTATGCTGTTTTCTTTTACGGTAAACATGGGGAATGCGAATAGGCCTATATGTGATCATTACCTTTTCATTCTGCTGTATCCATGATTTCGTTCTACCTTTAGCGAACTTTACACTCATAACCCGGGATGTTGAACTCTGAAACCCTTCGAGTTAGGATTTCGAGCGTCGTATCTTCCTTATGGAGGGGCCTTCGGATTTATAGGACATCGTATTCGGCGAATAGATTTTGAAATTGTTAACAGAATAGCGCCTAGTATAACTCTTTATAGTTATTTGTGATCGGGCTAACCCATTTGTGATGACGTATATAGCGTCGTATAAGCACATGATAATGTCAATTGTCAAGTAATGTTTGCTACGTAGACGAACATGCTAGCACTTTGAACTTTTCGCATGAAGATATGTTATTATTAGGTAGGTTTATTTGGCACGCGCGAGTGATGTACGTGGGTTATGGAATTGTTTGTTCATTGATCAATCAAGAAAGGAATTCAACGTTTCACGTACAAGTACATGGGTGACCTACAGTAACTAACGTTGTTTGTTTTAGTTTCTGTTTGGTTTTTGTGTTGTTTATTTATTTTGTTTGTTTACAAATTTATGTAATTAATTTTAAACCCCAAATGTAGCGGCCTCTGTTCATGTCTTTAGACACTCTCTTTGTGAAGAATAATACGTTCAGGTGTTTACATTTTCATCCTAAAATGGATTAAGAACCAATACTATGTTTTAACTCATTAACACCTGTATTATTGAACATTAATTTTGTTTATACACTGTGTCTCATAAAGTTGGAATGAAATATTTTACCACTTTTTATGGAATGATTCTTACAGTGCGAGTTATTTATGATATCTAGGGTGTATATAGCCACACTACTTGATTGATCAGTCTCTTCCGAACATATCACCATGAACTTAGTCCACCAATTAAAACCTTTACGAGCGGTGTCATGGGCCTGAAAAGGAAAAAGTGGTGATTTCATTGCATCGAAAGTTCACTAGTATGTTTAAATGTCAATCAGCCCCACTAATATCGAGTTTGGCCACACCTGGCATGAGTCAGTGCGTCAAGACGTCATGGCATACTGTCCACAAGGTTGTTTATGATGTCAATGGGTAGAGCGTCCCACTCATCGGTCAAAGCCTGAGTTAACTCCTGTAGAGTCATTGTCCCTGTCATCAATGGCTCGGCCTAAGGCATCCCAGGCATGCTCGATAGGGTTCATATTAGGGGAGCAAGCATGCCATGGTATCTGCTCCACCCCTCTGCCTCAAGAAATTGACTCACTACAGCGGCCCTGTGCGGCGTGGCGTTGACGTCTTGCAGCCGAAAATTGTTTGCATAAACCCTTCTTGCATGTGGCAGGCAGTGGTTTTTCCAGAATGTCTTGGTACACGACGACGTTCATGTTTTCATTTAGCACCACCAGCGACGTTTTTCCTCCAAAATGAATACCGGCCCATACCAGCACTAAGCCGCCACCACCTTGAGTCGATTTCTGAATACAGTCATCTCGGAGGTTCTCACCACGTAATCGACGAACCCTTTGTCTTCCATCTTGACGGTCAATGATGTAGCGGCTCTCGTCCATAAAGACAACATGTCGCCAGTATCCGAGCTGGAATCTGCTGTGCTCCCTAGCCCAGCGAAGTCGAGCAACTCTGTGGTGTACGCTTAGGCGTGGACATTTGGTCATTCGTCTTGCTCGGTAATCATGTTGAAGTAATCTCCAATTTACAGTTTGGCGGGAAACGTTGATGCCATATAGTGAGGGACTGTAGTGCACAGAGCTCATGTGAGTGTGCAAATCTGGATAAAACTGTAAATTTTGGTACACAAGTACTTTATGCATTGATGATCAAAAAAAATGATGGAAGCACTTGCCACACCCCTTTCATGGCCCCCAGCTTCGAGTTCAAGGTTAACGGTTACACAGGGGTAAAAAATATAAAAATTCCGATTGTGTTAAAACGCACACCATGATGTTTGTCTGGTTACAAGGATTCCAAAAAGGTATACTTTATACTACCAATGGCTTATAGTTTTGGAATTATGGGGTAAAAACTGTAAAAGTGGTGAAAAAGTCAATTTTGGTTTGTACAGGGATCAAAAATTAAAAGTTGCTCCAATTTTTGTTGTTGGTTCAGATCATAGATTGAAATATACGAATAGTTTTGACTCTCTTAGGTTTGTTTTGAACCAAAATGGCGCCTTAAAGTCAACAGGCTAGTGGCAGCTAGCTATTGGATTCTATTGAACCTGTGACCTATTTTGTTGGATATAACGTAAAAACTAAGCTTAGCAGATGCAAACTATCCTTATGTCAATCTTTAAGCTGGGGAAACAAATTTGCACCACATATTACCTGAATCAATGCAACTTTTAATTTTTGAACCATGTACACACCAAAATGGACTTTTTTCACTATTCTACAGTTTTTACCCCCATAACTCCGAAACTATAAACCTTTTTGGGAATCCTTGTAACCAGACACAACATCATGTGGTACTTTTCCAAACACAATGGAACATTTTACAATTTTGTCTCTTCCCCTGTATAACCTTGAAAACCAAGCTTTAAGGTACATTACAGGGGGGCCGGCCGGCAGGTTGGCAACGTGTTCAATCAATTTATGGATATCAAATGCCAAAGTACATTGTGTGCAAAATTCACAATTTTATCCGGAAGCGCACACTCTTTCACTACATCCCATGATAATAAAATAGTGTCTTCTCCACAAACGACCGAAACCGAAGACGGCTCGTTGGCATTTTCCGGGCTCAGGCACAGATTTAGCAGTCGGCGATATCGCGTCTGTAGTCTATCGGGGTACTCGTCATGGAGAGTTCGTCGGCCCTCCTTAAAGGATGTTACAGACCGCCTCTGCGACATCCCGAGGAAATCGGCGGACTCTTTGGCTTGTTTTTACCTTTCCCGTCGGCGTGCAAGCACTCTTCGGCGTATTGCCAATTGCCGTTGGACGAGGGCTTACCTAGGGAAAATTGTGTCAGTTTTCAGTACAACCACTCTGAAAAAAAGTGGGCTCATTGCACACAGCCATGGAGCAGGGAAAAGGACAAACAACAGGACGCCTGGCCTTTATAGCCTCCCAACAAAAGGCATTGTTACGTAATCAAATTATGCATGGATTCACTTCACCGGGTATTGGGGACTCATAGTAATTCATTCGCCTAATTAAATAATTGACTGAGCCTTCAACAAATAGAACCTACGTTTTAAGCTTGGGTCTGAAAAAAAGTATTCCAGGCAATTTACTAGCAACAGTGTTTACATTAGTAAATATGTTCGGATTTTGATTAACAATGGAGCTAGCAGCCATTAGTACAACACATCTCGAAAAAGTTGTGAGTGGTGAAATTAGAGCAGGAGCAGATATCAGGAGGGAGAGAGAATATCATAGGGGCCTATTTAAGGGAGTTCGTTCATCCCCCACTACAGAAAGGTTTAACACATCTGGTAGTTAGTATGAACCCTGTCACTGATGAGTAGTAGTACCTCAAATTCAGTATGGTTAACCTTTCAAGAGAGGGGGGGCCAGTTAAGGGGGGGTTTATGGGGTCTGATTTGGTAAAAAATTGTTCAATTATTACAAAATGCCTTTTATTCCATCGCAATCGGACCTTGGTTCCCGAGATATGGCTGATCAAGATGAAGCAGTTGTACGTCGAAATTTGCCAAAAAAACGCATAGTCTCCTATACTTTATCATGTGAAAAAATTTAAAGGGTTTATATTTAAGATATTTAAAAGATATTATTATACGCCATTTAACGCATTATTTTGGCTAAGTCGACAGTTACAATAAATACTCATATTATTTGTCCATAATTTATAAGCTACTATAAATGTTACTGGTAGGTAGTGATTTTTTTTTATGTATGTTATTATTTTCTCACCCTGCGTATTTAAGAAATTATTTAAAAAATTAATTACAGGACAATGGATGCACCGAATTCGATAATTCTTTCATTTAATAATTATGATAAGTCAGTTTATAAAATGAAATTTTAAAAGAAAAAAAATTCAATATTTCACATCAATTTCGCCCTCAATTTTGGTTAAATGTTTCGAGGTCATAAAACTCGTTTCGTTAAAAAAAAATTTTATTGAAAATTCAAACAAACCAAAACGAAAACGAACGGAACTAGAGAACGCTCTTCTATGCACATAAATTTGGCACACATATTCAGAACATTACCAGGCCGAGTGACCAGAGCCACCCGATTTTCAAAATTGGTTCCAAATTCAAATACGCCATGGAAATTAGTGATTGGTCGATTGCGGTTGCCATGGCACCGGTATCAAAAATCAGGTTCATGGTTCACTGCGTACTTACCCCCTGCACATGCCACACAAGTTTCGACCCAATAGCTTGTTTAGTTATTTTTAGTTACGCGTTTCTAGTGTTTAGCCAATCAGAGGCCATTACGTCGGTTACCTGGCAACAGAGCAAGATTTACATGAATTTTAACTTTGGACATGGGCTACAATAGTGTAACAGTCTTAACCACTATTAGGAAAAATTAAGAAAAATCACTTTCAAGTGCACTGCTTCAGACACCTACCCCTTCCTTAAGGTACATGGGGTCAAAAATTTAGAAGTCCAATCAGGTAGGAAAAGTTACATACTATCCGCCTGGTCATAAGGATTCCAAAGTGTAATAGTTTGGACCATTACGGGACCATTGGTTTTGGAAGTTATAAAATGACTCTCTAAAATGGTTATGAAAGTTCATTTCAATTTGAAAACATTATGAAAGTTACCGGTTATAATTTAAATGCTGAAAAATTGCAAACTTATTGCGCTGAGGAAAGAGTACTCCCCAAAAGTATAGTTTTGGTTATGTAAAAAGTGTTACTTTAAGATGTATTGTTGTAAGGTCAAGGAAGGTCAATGCCAATTTGATTAAGTTGTCCAACACGACTTGCCTGTCTAAAAGTACCCATTTTCTGACCCAAACTGTTCTCTAAAAAAGTGATCTAAAACTGTTATGATTTGATCTCTCGGAACAGTTCAGACATGATGGAAACAATTCGGACCAAATGATTCCCTCAATTCTGATTCCCCATCCATCAGAAGACCAGCTAGGGGCTCCATGGAGACAAGTGCATTTAGGTGGTGAACACAACTCATTTAAATATTATATGTGTGGGTTATGCATAGTGTCGAATCAGCATAAATGCTTAGCCTAGTTCTGAGAAAACGGCGTTTGAAAGTTTGAGTTAACTTATGAATGCGTGTGTAATTAAAGGAAAGAAAGGAAGTGGCTATTTTAAGTGCTGTAGTAAAGCACATTAATGGTTACAACTGACGGGACAGATTAAAATACCAAGAAGAAACCCACCCAACTGTTTCGTATTCAAAATGGCCACGAATGTGTTAATTGTTTGTCAAACCCAAATGTTTGATGCGTGATGTGCTCTGGAGTCGGAATACGTATTCGATTGCATGAAACCCGTTGAATTCTAATGTTGGTTTGTGAGATTTTTTATATTTTAAAATGATGATAAATGCCGTTCGTTGTAAAATATAGCGCAGACTGAAAAATTACAACCTCTTACCCAAAATTTGGATCCTTAAAAATGAATAATCTTGAATTAGTCGCCCCAATGTTTACTCCTTTTTGCAGAAAAAAAAAAAACATAAATTTCAAGAGTGAATAAATACATTTAGAAAGAACACAAACATTGTAGTGCATGTTATATAAAAATTAATAAATAGTATTTGCATGTTGTAAACACACAATAAAATATGGTAGAAACTGTTCAAAAATTGAGATCAGAAAAATATTTAAAGGAACTGGAATGGTTTCACTAACCTCAAAAGATTTTGAGGATAAAAGTGGTCTATTTTCCTCGTATTTTAAATTTCCATTAAATATAGTCCTATCTTTTAAAGTAATGTACACGCTTAAAATCTATACCAAAACTTGAAACGAAAATATAACAATGAAATGGAATACATACTAAAAAAATCTAACATATCTGAAACAATTTTTAGAGTGCACTAACGCTGAGACAAACACCTCTTCCCAAAGAAAAATATCAATTTGTTCCTGAAAGGCGAGTTTTTTATTAGTAATTATGAGTTTGCAGAATATCCAAGTTAAAATCAAAACTTTCGCATTGTTTAACAAGTCTATTTTGTAAACACGGTTACTAAGGTGGGGTGTTAAACACCCCGGGAATTCATTATTATAAAGCAGTGATGATTTCGATGTTGGTAATACCGTGATGCATGAGTCAACCGTTTTCTTAACTGCTTCAAATAACCTATAATGGCGTCACAATGACGTCAACGTTCGCAAGTTGGACCACAGTATAAAATGAAAAAAGGGAAAATTTTGCATAAAAGGTTAGGAATATTAAATTGTAATGGGCGCCGGGTTTTGGCCCAACTGATAGAAATGACTAGTTTTTAATCAACATATAATTTCGGATCCTAGAGTGCATTAATCTTTAAAACAAGATTTGAAACTAATAACTAAAGGGTAATGCAGTATCATTTATAGGCGAATAAAGTCCTCGAGGTCGGAAAAACTAAAAAATGGCGCCCATTATTTTTATTTTTCCCCGCCGAGGGGGGGATACCATTATGATGTCCTAGATGATCAGACGTACAAAACCTTATTCTATTCGTAACTAAAAAATCTTGATTTTATTGGTTGTGTTGAGTTGTATAGGTTTTTTTAAGTTAATCGGCCTTATTATGTGTATTTTTATGCTGATTAATGAAAAATAAATTGATAATGTGAGAATATTTGCAATTAAGCGGCTCATTATTGGTGCAGAATAATGGGAAGTAAATTCTGACGCAATCAGAATGCGCATTTTCAATATATGGGTCTAGTAGAGATAGTAGCACTGCTACTACCACGCCAATTTTCGACTTCGAACGCTAACCACGGTGAAGTGATACCTTCACATTTGTTTCGCTAAACATTAGCAGAAGGATATGGCAAATAATTATATGGAAGACTTAACGTAATGTTTTAACGTTTTGTTGCTGCACCCGAGGGATGAAGTTTGCCTGGGGTGGTAACTCCTCTCCTTTGGTAATTCGAGGTGTTAAGTCACGTATGCCCCCCAAACCCAATATAAATTTGGGTGGTATTTGTACAAATGTTAAAACTACAAAAATTAGATAATTCGTTTTCACGACGCACAGACCGGAGGTTTCAATAAGTACAAGTTACAAATTAAAAAACACAAAAAATTAAAAATGTGAACTAACATGACCAATCCCTCATGAAGTATGAAAGGTAAATTTCACCGATTTTGATCACGACGTAAAATCTTTGTCCCAGCTATTTCGTTCACAATTTATCTGGGTTCTTTGAGATATTTGGACACGTCAAAGTATCGAATACGTATCGAATGTGTGAAACCCGTTTATACAAATGGTGTATTCGACTGTGGCTAATTTTGGTTAGGAGGATTGTAATTTCACTTTTTTTTGGGTACAATTAAGAGGACATAAATGCAACCAGAATCAACTATTAATTCAATTTGACAAAAAATCAGATTCGACACGATGTCGTGACCACGACGAGTATGAGTGTAAGGCCTTAGAATCCGTCAACGTTATTCCAAAGGAGAGAGGGGCAGTTGAATATGGTCCCCCCGGAACCATAGTCTGCATGCTCCATAGACGACAAATGTTTAAAGCGTGAAACTAATTGTGCGTGAAGAGTCAACTTAATCGAGTGCCCTATTCTTCACCGTATGTAGGTGAACTATTATTTTCCTTGTAAGTTCACTTCCCAGCCAAGGATGCGAACATTACTGCCAGCATATGCCGTCTTCCGCTCGCAAAGCATTGCTATTTTGTATGTGCTAATCCGGCTAATCCACCTTTTACGGATCCTGGTCTGAATGCTCCTTTTTTGAATTTGTCAAAAAATGCTAGATACACTAACATTCTGCAGGGATGTCAACACCTTGATTTTTATGTGGCAAGAATTCCACGACCTAATGTTTTTACGTTTTTCAGAATATAAATACCCTCAAATTGTTTTCAAATTTGTGTTAATGATTTCAGTAAGGGTCCATTTCATTATGAAGTGAATATTTTCTCATGCCATCATCTCCCTGTTTTTAAAAGGACAAGAGGATATTTCCGGAAGAGACACAACCCACAAACCAAACCACAAAACAACAAAAAAAAAGAAACATCAAAATTAAAATTGTTTTTTGTGTGTTTTTTTTTTTTTTTTTTAATAAGTTGGTGTTGTTTGTTGTTTTTGTTATTTGGAATGCGGAATGCTTAGCAATATACTCAGATAAACACCTGAGAGTAAATAAGCCGTTTACGCAGTCTATGCAATAAGCTGATGATTGGTATTTTTTGTCGTGCACAATTTGATTGCAGGCAACTTCAAAACATATTTTTGTTTTTCGTTTTTTGTTTTGTTTTGTTTTTTGTTTTTTTTTTGCATGTTGTTCCAATAAACCTTCGAACCGTTCTCGGTAGGCGTTCTGCAACCTATCAAGGTGCAAATTGAGAGGAATTCGTATCCGAACAAAGCTTTCACTTTAAACGCGCCTGTGAGTACGACAGACTTTCAATCACCTTCACCATTTAACATGCGGTCACTGAAGACTTGAAGAAGATAATTAGCAAACCGTGGTTTTTGTAAGACTATTTACGTATTAGTTAGCAGTTATATTCGAATTTAACCAAAGCTCGACATCAATGGTCAGGACAATTCCTGATTTGCCCATCATTCTTGAAACTGTAGCCAAGTGACGGGTTGAATGTTGCCAGAGCGATTATGGTTTGGATGTATGCCCAATTTTGGCCTTTCTCACTTGTCTTTGAAGTAACTGCATGTTGGTTCGCTGCTTGTTAAGTTGTATTTTTTAAATGCTACCATGAGGATGTATTGTATTATTTACTTCTTAATAAACTGATGCGATTTGAAGGGAAAGAAACAAAAAAAAGAAAAAACCGTTCCGATGTCGCTCTTGGTCGGTTGGACTGCTTGTCTGCTGACTTCGAGCGCTTTGTTTGAGCCACCTGGAAAAAAAATGTTCAGTCCAATGGAGAACAGTTACACTCCATTGCTGCCCACGGCTGTCCAGCTGAATCATCAATCAAAAGAACCGCCCGCCAGGGCAGTTTCGCAACTGGCCAATGCGGACCAACCGAACGGGTTTCCCAGATCAATTTATCACAAAATCTCTACAAACATTATTGTAACTGCCGGTTTTAAAATTAGTATATTTTCCTTATGGAATTATTCATATTTTCATTCCACACCCAGTTATTATACAAGAACAATAACAATGAAAACAAAAAATAATGCATAGACACCATTTAAGTTAGGAAGGAAAGGGCGTACTCAACATAAGTATAAATAAATGTAATCAAATTATAAAGTGTGGTACGAGGAAAAAATATGAACCAGCATTGCAATCACAGCACATTTTTGAGAAGACGTCCACAATTTTCAAAAGTTGATTCTTTGGCACAGTTATGTGTAATTGTGTGGGAAACTATTTACCTTGTGAACGATGTGTATATTTATTCATTAAATAAAAGATTTTCTAATTAGATATTGGGATCCCAAATGGTACTTAACGGCGGGAGAGCTGGATATGCTAATTTTATTCAGTCTTTGACTTTCCTGAACCAGTAAAATAACTAATGGATGAGCGTTGAAACGTACAGGGCGCTATTTTCCGGCTATTTCATATTTGAAGGCCGTTTCCAGCAGTTTTTGAATTATTTTCGGATATCTCCGATATTAAGTATTTTAACTACAAATCTCCTTCATTTGCGAAACAAACATTTTCGAGCTTAACCATTTACAGGTATAGTTTACTAGCCAGTTACCAATGCAACCGTGTAAAAATCTCAAAATATTTGAAAAAGTTAGTTGGTAGTTAGTATAGACCATCTAGGTCACTGCTGGGTAGTTAGTACTATCAAAATATTTGCTATTATTGCTTAAATATATACAACCTTAATCATGTTCGGTCAAATTTAAGGCAAAAAATAAATTTATTGATTCTTTTTTAGTATTTTAGAACTTATGGAACCAATATTCACTTGCATGCCAAAAATTGAGGGTGGGGGAATCCGAGGGTTTGGAATTTTTTCACGGGTGTGACAATTAATTTATAAATAAAGGGCTTACTAGAAACTATGCTAATTATCTCAAAAGCGGATCTAGGGACACTATTTTTAGAAGCATAATCAAGAGTGAGGTAATTACAAAAATGGCTTTCTACATGTTGCTTATTCTCAAAATATTTTAGAGTAACAATTTGAATTAAAAACACAAATATACACCAAATGATTCAGATTTATACGCGCTACTGAATGAGCTAACTGGTTCGACTCTGACAGACCCCAACATTATTTTTTCTGGATGCATAATATTTTGCTTCTAGGTAATTTTTTTGACCCATAGAATTTTCCTGACTCGAGAACAAATGACAATACCCCACTCCCGTATGACCAGGCGAGAGATATGGAATTAATTTTATGCAAATTAGAACATTCTGAAGCATTTACCCTGGGATGACCTTGAACCCTTATCAGTTTGTTGGACTTAAAGCCACTATCAGCGATTTCTTCAAAATGTAAACAAATCACGCCCCCTAATTTTCATCAAAGTCCATTTTTTTTGCACTGTTGTATTGGAAATTGTTGTAGTAATGCCCCCTGTAAGTGGCTAAGCGTTACACGTCGTATTTTTCAAGAAATTATTATTTTTATGCTTTGTTTACTAATAAAAGTCGGAATCAGACTTTGTTTAGGTCTAAAAACAGTCATAAATGGCATATTCAAGACCGCTTTAACATGTTTCAGTGTCTGTTTTTCACAAAAATCAGTAATATAAGGTGTTCATATGACATAACACTAGCAATTTAAAGACAAATTCGGTATTTTAAATTTGGAAAAAAAAATGACTGATAGTGGCTTTAAACTATAAGATGTAGATAGGGCAAATTTAATTATTTTAATCCTGACAATGTACTCCATATGTTCGTATAGGTTTAAACTCAACTGAAACATTTTACCCTTTTACATTTTTGGTGGGTATGATGGGACTATTCTTCATCTTATATGCCAAAGATAGATGACGATTTCATCACAACCTACGAGTAGTTGATATGTAAAAAGGCGTATAAACCTTTCGCCTTGTAGTTTGTCACAACCCGATAACGGAATGTGTCAAAGCTTTTTTTTTTTTTTAATTTACCCAAAAAAAAATTGTTTGTTCACTTTTAACACTAAAATTGCTGTGAAATCCGGACCAGTCCACTGGTCGCTCGCCATTATCATATGACGACAGTTCTTGGTTGGGTATGATGGGACCATTCTTCATCTTATAGCAAAGATGGGCGTCAATTTTCGCACAACCCGCGGCGAATAGTTGATATGTACAAATGCCGTTTTACGGCAAAGACATGAAAGAGTGAAGGAAGGGAAAGCTAATACAAAACGCTGTACACAAAATAACTTGCACTGAGTACGCACATTGTACTTATAGAACACGAGGGACAGACGGACAGACAGACAAACAGACAACATTTATCAGGACCAACGATCCGTGGTTGGAACCCCGGGTTCCCGCTGGCCCGTCATTAAGTCATGAGTAGACAGCCGTCCATATCATTATTCGTGCACTTGATAAGCTTTGATAATTTTGTTAGCAATTTCTTATGATTCAGCTAATTTTTATTATGATAGTGGTCTAAACTGAGTGCAAGGACTAACGTTCCAAATCATTTTTAATTCTATCACCTGTATAATTTTGAGGTCATATTCAATTACATTAGCTCCCTCTGACTCAGTTACATTGAAACATATCCGTGACGTCTGTCTTTGAGATAGACTGATACAATGTTTTGCAAAGTCACAATGCCAAATATGCACTTCTTCCGTACAGACTTTCGAAATTCACTTTTAAAGCTATTTCACTTAGACAATATCGTTGATATTATTGCTAATACAATTGCGAGAATGTATTGTAATTCTGGTTTTGTGACAAGAGGGCAATAGACTCGTTTTCTCCTGTGTCCTGGGCGCCTAGTCAGGGGGTGGGGGTGACTTGTCCTGGCATTACATTATTATCCTTTTCATCTTGTGTTTCTAGCTTTGTATCTGTCGCTGCATCTGTTGTAGATGATTTAATTTTACCCCGTGATCCAGTAACAAAACCAACCAAACTAGCAGCTGCACCGGTTAGAGCATCTTCAAGGTTTTGCACATCGTCGTTGACCAACTGATCAGCTGCTCTCTGCACCTGAAAAAAGAAAGGAATATATAGGGTATACAATAGCTGTGAACGGAAATAGGGTCGTTCAAAAATGTTACACCAAGTTTGAGGTAATTGCTCGCCCACTTTTTCATTTCAAGAGAATTAATGTTTAATTAGTGCGTTTTTCAATACTTCTAATTGTTCTATTGTTAGAGAGCTTGACTTTGGACCCAAGGGACCCTCTTGATGGATTTATTCTAGGTATTCATTTCTGGAGTTGATTTGTGTAGGTGATACTGATTTAACTCAGAATGACCACTCTCCTCAAGGTTCATTTGATATGGGCAATGAACCATAAAAGCTCTCACTTCCATGTGTTTGGGTGTTGCAACATCATTGGCGCTGATCAGAGGGTGTTTTGAATCAATCCCATGATGCATTGCAATGTTCCTATAGGTTTAAACTCAACTGAAACATTAAAAATTACTACCCTTTTACATTTTTGGTGGTATGTATGGGACTATTCTTCCATCCTAATGGCCAAAGATATATACGAGTTCCGCACACCTACGAGTAGTTGATATGTAAAAAGGCTATAAACCTTTCGCCTGTAGTTTGTAAGCACCCGATAACGGAATTTGTAACTTTTTTTTAGTTTACCCCCTTCAAAAAATTGTTTTTGTTCTTTTTTTAACACTAACAAGGTTCTGGTACATCGGACACTTCACTTGGTCCGCTTCCCATTATCATAGGGGACGGCAGGATTGACAGTTTCTTGGTTGGGTAGGGATGCGGCATCCATTCTTCAATCTTATAGCAAAGTGGGCGTCAATTGGTTCGTCACAACGCGGCGAATAGTTGAATGTACAAATGTTCCGTTTTAACGCAAAGACATGAAGAGTGAAGGGAAGGGAAGCTATACACACGTTAACCTGGTACACAAAATAACTTGCACGCACTGAGTACGCACATTGTACTTATAGAACACGAGGGACAGACAGACGCCAACAGTACAATCCTTTATCAGGGACCAACGTATCCGTGGTTGGAACACCGCGGGTTTCCTCCCGCTGGCCCGTCATTAAGTCATGAGTAGACAGCCGTCCATATCATTATTCGTGCACTTTAGCTTTGGGATAATTTTTTGTTAGCAATTTCTTATGATTTCAGCTAATTTTTATTATAGATGGGTCTAAACTGAGTGCAAGGACTAAGGTCCCATCATTTTTAGTTCTATCACCTGTATAATTTTGAGGGCATATCAATTACATTAGCAAGACCTCTGCTCAGTCATTGAAACATAATCCGGACTTCTGTCTTTGAGATAGACGGATACAATGTTTTTGCAAAGTCACAATGCCTAAATATGCACTTCTGTTTTATTCTTTTCCGTACAGACTTCGAAATTCACTTAAGCACTGTCGCTTAGACAACATCGTTGATATTATTGCTAATACAATTACGAGAATGTATTGTAATTCTGGTTTTGTTGACAGAGTGTGCAATAGACCTCGTTCTCCTGTGTCCTGTGCGCCTAGCAGGGTGGTGGGGGACTTGTCCTGGCATTACATTATTATCCTTTTCATCTTGTGTTTCTACTTAGCGTTGTTATCTGTCGTCCTCTTGTAGATGATTATTTTACCGCCCGGATCCAGTAACAAAAGCAACCAACTACGCAGCTGCACCGGTAAGCATCTTCAAGTTTTTGCACATTCCCCCGTCTCGTGTGACGCAAAAAAGAAGTGATCAGGCGCGCGCGTCGTGGCACCTGAAAAAACTGAAGGATATTATATAAGGGTTGACATAGCGTGAACGGACATATGGTTCTTCAAAAAATGTTACAAACCAAGTTGAGGTACTGTGTGCTCGCCCACTTTTCATATTTAAGGAATTAATGTTCAATTAGTTCGTTATTTCAATAATTCCAATTCTATTGTTAGAGAGCTGCTGTTGGACCCAAGGGCCCCTCTGAATGGATTTATCTAGGTATTCATTTCTTGAGTTGATGTTTCGTTGTGAACTGATTTAACTCAGAAATGACCACTCTCCTCAAGGTTCATTTTGATATGGCGAATTCCATTAAAATCTCTCACTGTCCAGTGTTTGTGGCGTGGACAATAGTGACAGAACATCATTGCGCTATCAGAGGGTGTTTTTGCATCAATCCCATGAGGTCACTTGCAGTTCCTATATCTGTACGTAATTCTAAACATCATTAGTACTTAGGGATAAAAAGTTAGAACCACAAGATATTTCATAATCATGGCTAAATTTGCCCTACGTACTATGCCGGACTTGTGGGCTAAAATAGTGGTTAAGTCAGGATTTTTATTGTTAAGATAGGATTTTTAATGGGATCATATGACCCTATTGAGGTGAAAATTTCCAAAACTGGTGCATTGTGGGAGTTGACTCAAACACCCTCTGGCGCTGATTAACTTCTGCTCGAAGGTTCATTGTTTCTTTTGATTAGTGTGTTGTATTCTGGCATTTTAGCTACGGGGCTGGCGATACAAGATTAAGTCAAAGAACGAGCATTTGTATATTATTATTATTATTATAGTATTATTTCAAAATTGTTAGGTCTGCTTCTAGTTGGGCTCTGTGGTATAGGCTCAATTGTCTATGGTGTTCACGGAGCTTCATCGCTCGTGTTAATATTCTGGTGGGGCTCGTCTAAAGACCCTTGCTGTGACCTTGCGCAGCGGCACACACAAATAGGTTGAGGGGTTCTATAGCAAGATTGACCTCTGAATCTAATGCTAGAGGAGGCCACTTGCAAAAATGGGACTCCTGGAGCCAGGTTGAGATAGGGCAGGGGGGTAAATTACAGGGGTAAAATTTGGTAAGGCTTCATAATTGTAAAAGTGGAAGTCAGGTTGCATCTGGTCCTATGGATTAAAGGTGATGTTTGCTAATCTAGAATTTACTTTTAACAGATCAGTCTAAAATGGTTCAATGTCATCCTGGGGTAACAATTTAGAATGCACAGATTCTTTCAAAATGGGCTCAAAATTCTCCATTCTGTTGATATAATGTCAAACTTGAGGTTAACCAACTTTGTTGACTTTTGTGTAATAAATAAGGGGAAATAATGGAGAAGTTCCACAGGGTCTATAGGGGTTAATCATTTTAGTCTCTATTAGATACCTTAGCAATGATTGACAATTAGGTAAATGGTTTATTTTCTGTTACATTTCAGAGAACAATTTTTGAACCAAAATTGTTTTTTTTTTTGCTGTTTGAAACAAATCGGATCGTTGTAAATATCTAATCCCATGATGACCTTAAACAAATTTTGTCTGTAGTTAAACACAAAAGTTGCAGTATAAGAAACTATACCTTTTTGTTAAACCTTAGACAATGAATAACACTTCTCTATACTCATATTTCAATCCACATGAAACATACACGTAACCGGAGAGAGAATTTTACTTTCCCTGTTTAAATATCCCCTTCCCTATCTCGCACAATGCTCAATGATGCCCAAGTGGCATCTCCAGATTTGGAATCAGCAGGTTCATGTTGCCTACAAATCCATCAAAAACAAATTTGTGTGGACGCTTGCGCAAATTCATATGGGTCGAGCAACCTGACTATAACACATGAAGAAATGTAGGCCCCTTTGATATCATTTATTCGAAGGATGGAAAGATACTGTGGACACTTTAATCGTGGCAGATTAGCGTGGCACTATCTTGGAATACATTAATAGAACAACGCCTATCAGCCTCAGACAACGGCACACTACGAACGATTGCACCTGTACTAGTGGTGTATGCAGGATGGCTAGGACCCTCACAAGGCATATTTGAGAATGACCAACATATGTGGAACGTTAGTGATCTCATTTTGCCACAAGACCCAACATGATCAACACCGTTACGCATTGCAATTTTATATCTGATGTTCGGGCAAACACGCAATGAATCCTGGTTGAGCATCCAACAACCGCTTGCGTGAAGAATGTACACTGCAGATGAAATGTCAGATTTGGATAGGCCTAAATGCCAGTCCCCAAAAACACAAATATTCTTCGATTGCAGTCCATAGCGTTCATAGTATCT
Organism: Ophioderma brevispina; assembly: GCA_023653785.1. NCBI lineage: Eukaryota > Metazoa > Echinodermata > Ophiuroidea > Amphilepidida > Ophiodermatidae > Ophioderma > Ophioderma brevispina. The sequence goes on from JAMKCH010023775.1 coordinate 18,587, forward strand.
CAACAGCCCAATACAACTAAAGATACACCGCACACGCGACACGCCTAAAAACCTTTGCAGATAGAGTACTAGGCATTTGTCAACATGATACAGCATTATAAAAAGTAGATCCATCTGACCAGAGGCGCCCTCTGTCTCAAGAAAGTCTCTTGGGTCTTGTACTTCTCCCAACCAGATGATCAGTGACCATTAGTGGGCTTACTCCAGGTGAACGAATTTCAATAGCCTTCCATATATCTTGGGGTGACTAATCGTGTGCAGCAGGGCCGAAATATCTTAAGCCATGGCAGCAGAAGCATCCGAATAGGAATGTTCTTTATCCGTAATGAGTAAGTTGATTTTGTCCATGGACAAGTCTTTAACTTTCATCTTGTGGTCAGTTATTTTTGTGGTAATGCTTTGTTCCCCCGTCATTTCGTCGTCTGTGGGGATGCACCTGCAAGCAGTGAGGAATCTAACCTATGGTTGATCTTGCTTTCTATTCAGGATCCACTTGCAGTTTTGAATTATTTGCGACGAAAGATATATTGGGCGTATGGTAAATGTTCGCCAATGGGGAGAGGGTAACAGGATTGTAGTACCCCGCAGGTATTGGTATAGATTTCCGATCTTGGCTTTTGATGTAATTCGTACGTTCCATGTGCATACATATTACTTCGCAGTGTCCACAGGGTGCTGGTAACCTTATTCCCAAAGCCAGGGTATGTAATATGTTTTGTTTTGTACCTAACACTCCAATTATAATATATTATATGTAAGTAAACTTGATTTCTAACTTTAATGTCAATTTTACACCGACATGATCTGACAGGTTTTTGCAACGGTCTCCGGCGAGTTTTACAGCTCTTACTTAACTTGATAGGCCTGTCAGACAAAATGCATGTTGCAATAGTTTAAATTGCCAGGTTTGTATCTCATTTTTTAGTTCTATTTCATGTTTTTTATGTTTGGGGTTTTTTACAATTTAGGGCATTTCTTCTTTTGCTTTGTGTATCTTGTTATTTAGTAAAAAAAAAGTTGGTGAAAATAGACTTTGGACTAAATAAATTTGTTAGAAACCCCGTGACAAGGTCATCAAATAAAGAATGAAGTGAAAAACAAGATATTGCACATAATTCGCCAAATGTGGAAACATGATAAACGTGAAACAAAACAACTGTGTGTTTCATTATTTTAAACATGATGACTAAATTAAAGTACAGCAGCTGCCAACGAAAGAACGTTCGCATTTCCAATTTGCTACATGAGCTGCTGTGCATGGCTAGATTTCTGATCAATCAATCTGAGATGTATTTCCTTGTGCAATGCATGCACACTTTGAGAAACAAAAACCGTATGGCATGACTCTTGCTGGAACCTGTTCTGGAATCTATTTGGGAGGAATGTATCCATGTGAACTATACTGTTAATCAGTTTTAACACTTTTGACCCAATCTGGTAGGTACACCGCGCAAAAAAAAAAGGTCATTTTTCCTGTTTTCGTCGCTGGAGTTTGCGACTTAAACAAGGAAGTTTTTGAAAAGAGTATGAATCCATGATATTTGTCACGTAAGTAAAACTACTAATACAGATCATTGGGTGGATTAGGTGAGGGAGGCCGAAGGGACCGGGGCCCCACTTATTGACGATCAATGGCCTCAATTAGCATAGACCTGCTGTGTGTACCATGAAGCGAAATGAGCTGCGAAACGATAATCAATGCAGTGTCTTCTAGGCCGCACAAAAAAAAAAAACACCTTTGTTGCCCCATGAGTGCAAAAGATGGGACTCCCGATTGTGCCCGAGACTTTAAAGCGGCACTCTGGCTCATCAATGATAAGTCTAGGATCTTCTGTAAATTAGCTGTCCCAGACCCTTAAGGAAATCGGCTATTACTGATTTGCAGAATAGAACTTTGAAAACAGATTACGCCGTGTATGTGACCCACAATTCATCAAAATTACCATGGGCTGACCGTCTCAAAAGGAAAGAAAACATGTTCTCTTCGCCATCATCGCTCGAAACGTCTTTTGAAAAATGATAGCATGCATCAACTTTTCAAACAAAGCGTTACAAATTTGAATAAAACATTACTAATACTAACAAACAAATTAGAAGTGGTGGATGGTACGAACTGTTTAAGTATTGTCTTAATTTGTAGACCAAACATACGTAAAAGCATCTTTCAAAGGTGTTTGAAATAATTCTTACCATTAAATTAATCACTGGGTTTTTCCACCATTAAGACCTACTAAGGGCTACGCTTTTACGAGTGATTTCACATACGTATCAGGTGCCCCTAAAGAAAGTGGATTGGAATTTTGAACTGATGTAAGCTTCCGTTTCCTCAAAAAGATTAGCGATAATTATGCTTTGTAGCAAAACAATTTAATTTTCGTAGGGAGCAAATAGGAGATTCAGCCTATGTTTTATTTGATAAGCAACAAATCACCTTTTTGCTGAATTCACTTGGATGGCAATTGTGTCGCAAATCTATTATGTCAGTTTTTTTATGAAATCACTGCATATGACACAATATGCACAGAAATTTACTTTAATAAATCTGGACATACCCCCCCACACGGATTTGGGCACGGTGATTTGCTTCATTGGCAGGCGTGCACTAGACTGAGTTGGCAGAGCCACAACACGGAGTTCTTGATTCAAAAGAAATGTTGCTTGCCAAATTAAATCTTAATAAATGAGCTTGAAATGAAATTGATACCACAAGTTGATCAATGCGTAAAGATGCAAAATTGCGGGTATACGATCTCTCGTGTTTTTATTCACCGTGGTATGAAGACTGGTTTGTTCTGCGTCTTAGGGTTGTTTATCAACCTAAGTTTGAGTCAGATTTTAATGACTACCAAATTTACCAAGCGCGCACTGCTATTTAAGTAACGTAGGCTGCCTATAATAGCCGCCTAAAGCCGTTGATATTGCATACTGAAATAAATGTTCTGTCCAAAACAAATTGGTTTCTTGGCACACACCAAAGAATTAAAATATTAAAAATACAAAGACGGACAAAACCTTACCCTCGATTCACTTCGTATTGCTGTCCAATTTCGGTCAAGTAGACACGAATCGCCGTTGCCAACACAATAGTTTTCTCGATTGCGCATTAATTTAGCGCAACAAACCATCGGTTGCGTTTTGGCCATCTCCTTCTTATATCTCTTGGCTGTCGTCTTGACATTGCTTTAGCTGACGAACGGCTCAATGCTGCTGCTGAAAAGGCACATTTAATAATTATGTTCACACAATACAACAGACAGCCATCTCGGAACCCCCGCCCATCATGCCCAGGAGCCATAACGACATCTTATGCGTGTGTAATCGAGGCGCTAAGACATTTTATGCATTTCCGGTGATCGGTAGTCCTTAAAAGGCTACGAATAGGTCTAATATTCTAACGCTTGCACTGCTTTCAAGAATCCAGGAAAAAAAAACTCATCCAAGGGAAAAAAATTGAAGATCAACTACAGTGGAAAATTACTGTGTCTGAATCCAGCGGGCTGGACGCACTTTGTTGTACAGATTGGTGATTTATTTTACACTGTGATTACCCAGTGATTAGGAAAATGAAAGCAAACTGGTGCCCTGATGGGAAGCAGAAATTCAGAGCTTCTGTACATCATCTTGAATAAAAGTCAAAAAAAAAAACAAAAAAAAAAAAAATCTTTGCTACCTGCGTCCTTAAGGTTTGCAAGACTCAAGTATATGAATCTAGCGCGATAAATTCCTTTCCAGGGACTTACGAACATATATTGGATATTTACAACACAGTGTTATTGACAGAAAATCTGAACAAAAACCTGGCGGGTTACCATCTTTGTTTTTGAGCTATAGCCGAAAACAAAAAGGTACGTTGTCACTTTTTAAACTGCACGCAAGGTCTTCTTGGTGAAAGTGCAAAAGTAAATTGAACTCTAACTGAGGGGGGGGGGGATCGCCACACAAATAAAAGTCTAAAAAAAGTCCGATAAATCTCTGCTCATTTCTTAATATGTGTGAATGGTCCTACACGATGTCGTTCTTCAAAATTATAGTGAAACTAAAAAAATGAGGTCACCGACTTACATTTTCCATTACACCACGCCCAAAACCACTTCTAAATTGGACACTTTTTCAAATTGGGCGCCTTGTTGGGCGCAAGAAACCTTCGGCCACATTCGGCACTCGCAAAGCAGGAACGTTTTTTTTTGTTTGGTTGGTTTTACCTCCTACCTGCCTTCCGAGTCGAGCCAGGCGCCTCGCGAGCGAGGGGGCAGAGGGCCCGCCACGCGGGGTAGCCCCGCGCCGTCCGAAATCTATAGGTTACACGGCAAAATATGCGTAAATAAAGTCTTGAGGGATTAAACCTTAATTCCAGGCGTAGAGAACTGCGCGAGGGGACTAAACGCAAACAAACGCACAGTTAATCGCGGTATCTGCGCATAATACCTGCGCAGCTCAAAACTAAATGTCTTCCATTGTCGATGACTGGTCCTAACTAAACAGAATGCTGAAGGTGTAAAGCAGCATGCGCGTAAACAAATCACACGTCCAACCCCTTAATTGCTTACCCGTCACGTATAGTGCGTAAAGGATGTCCATGTTGTCTGTGGGGGCGGGTGACGTGTACGTGCCAGTGGGTACGTCGCCCGGTACGTGGCGGTAGTTTTGCTCACGTGCGCGTTGTTACGTAATGCGACATAACCGATGATTCATCGAAATAAAATTCACTATGATAGAAATTCTTTGTGCAACATGTTTAATCTTATGAGACGAACAATGTATAATGGGTGGTAAAATTGTACAAAAGGTGCATGTTAAGTACCGATCAATTGCAAGTAGCAAATAAAAGGGCCTTTTTTTAACCATAGTACACTGCAAGGTTAGAATTCATATGGGTTAAAGGAATTCCTTTATCAATTATAACTTCACCTATATACGCTATAAAAACAATTATTGAACACATATGGAGTGGTTTCATCATAGAAAACGGAATTAGCCTAACCATATAAACGAATTAAGCTTTTATCTGACCATGCTCTATTTGAAATTCGCGGGCTACTGTTATGGGATATTTATTGTGTTATGCGATTACGGTACGTCAACAGTAGCGGGCAAATGCATCTTGACACAGATGCGTTTCATATGTGTATGTCGTATGGCATGTATGAACTAAACGTGTGGGTCGTATCGCAATACCCGTTACACAATTATCGCGATTTTTAAATTTATCCCATTGTCAGACCTAGATTGTTTTATTCATTTTTAGGGTTTTATACTTTTCCGTTTTTCTTAAAATACTCTTGGATAAAATTTCTATCAAAAATTATTTTATAGTGTATATTGGTTTTAATTATTCGTTGTCACGGGTTCTCCTTTAAGCGTAAACACACAAAGTTTGGTTTATTATGTTTCCTCTTTTTGTTATTTTAATACCTTTAGAAGTAGGATTCTCTCATTGTTGACTCATCTGTTTTTCCATACCGTTCCTGCTATGAGAACAATTTACAGTGGCACTCATAGAAAATAAAAACAAGTGGCATATTCCATATAGAGAACATGTTTCTTCTTCACAGTTGTCCCAAAACAGCCCCCCCCCCCCGTAAAAAAAATCCTCGAATTATTAAACTCACCTACACCACCATCTGCACTCACTTCATCAAAAGCGCAACTGTTTCAAAGTACTTTTTTCTTCGTGTCCCACTGCACAATACCCATAGCAATTAGACAGAATGTTGTCCATAACTGATAGTGTGCGCAACTTCAAGCTCAAGGAAGCCTATGTAGGCTTTAAAACCTAATAGTACAATTAAAAGCCACAATCAGTCATTTTTTCCAAATTCAAAATGCCCCATTTTGTCTAGTGTTAGGTCATATCAACCCTTATATTACTGTTCTTTGTGAAACAGACACTTAAACATTTTAAAGCGTTCCTGAAGTTCATTTACGACTGTTTCTTCTATCTAGACCTAAAAAAGTCTGATCGACTTTTATTAGTAAACAAAGCATAAAATCACCAAATTTACAAATGGCGACGTGTGTTCGTTTAAATCACTTACAGAGTTTTACCGTACACCAATTTTCATACCATAAGTGCCAAAAAAAAAAATGCACTTATGATGTAAATAGGGCGCGATTTTTTACAAAAATCGTAATTAAAGTCATGGCTTTGGTTATAATTAAAATTAATCTCAACTCCAATATCATTTCCTGTCGTTTTATCATTTTCAAATTTAATATCATCTCAAAATCATCTCAAATCTTATGCAGAATATTAATCTTCTGATGCCTTTGTTTGTCATGTTCTATAGAAATGTGATAGAATTATATAAGCGGATTATATATAAAGACGGTTTGCCCTGGATTTTTGAGAGTATCATAGGGTCCTTAACATCGGATAATATTACTTATGGTTATGCTTACAGGCTTAACATTTGCCCTGCTTACCTGGATCCCAGAGTTCCAAAGGCCCCCTCTGAAGTTCACTGGTCACCCGACCTATAAATAACATCCAAAAGAAGTGGCCTAAAATTTTTTTCGCATTAAGCCAGGAGGCAAGGCCGAGAATTGCGTTGATAAACAGGTCACATACACTGTAACGTGGAAATTCCGCCTGAAACGATAAAGAGATTATTGTAACAGAAAATCCATCCAAAATTAGAGGGAAAAATTAGTGAAAAATCATTTTAGGATCAGTGACTCCTATGAGATAAGCATAATAGCAATTTTTGGAAGAGCGCCCCCCAATTGTCAAAGTTGTGAGATTATACACCTTTCATGTTTTAATTGTCTAGTACTATACCTGGGAATTATTGCCGAAATTGTGCATCATCATAAAAGAAGGGATCTAAAAAAAAATAAAATTTTTTTTTTTTTGATTCGGGAATCCCCGATACTAATTCAACAGCAGCTCTGGAAACTTGAAATTTGCTAGCGTGCCATTATGAAAATAGCATAATCTCACGAAAATGATTCAAACTTGACTTGCGTGACCCACAAACCAGCTAATTTGTGTCCATATGTGTGAAACGTTAATTCACACCAAGTGTTCGTTATTTCCCGGGTAGTTCATATCCTTGAATTATATTATAGATGTCCGATATTAATTACTCTAATACAAAGTTCCCTTCTTTCCAAGATTAAGAAATCCAACCTTTCCCATTCCCGCGTATGTTTACTAGCCAATTTCACATAATAGTTTCCATTCACTAAGTAAGCCTAGCCAATTTAGGAATGCAACTGCTAATTAGCTAGCCAATTACGGAAATGTAGTGCAACTGTGCATTGCCAACTCATTTTTTGCTATTTGAATTGGCTTTAATTCTGTCGCCTCTACCAACTCTTCAGTTTTATAAAACATTTTACAGCAGTTTATATTTTTACGATAAGTCAGGAATAGATGGCCCATTTTCTATGCAATGTTTTTTAGATATTGCTAATAATCCCTATATAGTTTGGAGTCACGAATTATTGCAATTCATTTTAATCGAAATAATATTAAGTTAAATATCACTTTGATGGCCTTAGTACTTTTCACAGTGAATTTTAATGTACGACTATGGAATCCCCGTGTCTAGGATCAAAAAGTTATTCTGTCTTCAAAAATAGTGTATCGATTAGAATCTTAATTTTATTATTCTTTGGAATATTCTGAAATATCATATACCGCTAGCAATTATTCTATTGATTAAGAATCGCAATAAACCATTTAAAACTAATTTCACTTTGAATTAGAATGTTGAACTTTTTGTTTTTAACCTTAATTTAAAAAGTGATTTATTAAATTGACCCTTGATCTAAACCAAGTACACTCTCCCTTGCCTTGCAGGAAAAACATCCGTGCATACAACACTGAAAAGAATAGAACGCTAAACCCAGTAATGTTGCCAACCTGTAAAACAAACGAGGTAGCCGGGGATGTAGTGAAAGAGGTGTGCGCTTCCGATAAAATTGTGAATTTTTTGCACATAAGTACTTTAGGCATTTATAATCCTAAAATTGAAATGCAAGCACTTCCAACCCCTCCCCCGCCCCCCTTAATTGCCCCGTCTTGGGTTTCAGGTTATTACAGGGGTCCAATAAATGTTAAAATATTTCGAATGTTTAAAAAGCACACCAATTGGGTGTTTGTCTGGTTACACTACAAAGGATTCCAAAAGGTACGTTTAACACTCTATATGGGGGGCTTATGAGTTCCGGAGTTACGGGTAAAACTGTAAAATTGGTGAAAAAGATCAATTTTGTGTGGTACATGGGTTCAAAATTAAAAGTTCTTTGTTTAGTTAATATAGGTTTCAAATGTTTCCGAGCTAAAGATTAAAATAAGGAAGTTTGCCTTATCTGTTTATGCTTAGTTTTTCCACGTATCCAACAAAATAGGTCACAGGTCAATAGAATCCATAGTTGCCAATATGGTTGGACTTATTCGCCTTTTGGGGTAATAAACTAGACACGTAAGAGATCAAACTCGTGTCAAAACTAGTCCTATAGTTTCATTGTGTGAGCTAAACCACAATTTGAACCACATTTTACAAAAGATGGAGGAAATTTCTAATTTTGACCCGTACAACCAAAATTGACTTTTTACCATTTTACAGTTTTTACCACATTTCCAAAACTATCAGTCACAGGTAGTATAAACTATACCTTTTTGGAAATATTTGTACACCAGACACAAATCATGGTGTGCTTTTCAAAACAACAATCGGAACATTTTTTTAAAATTTACCCTGGGTAAAACTTGAAATTCCAGCTGGGGGCCATGAAAGGGGTGGTGTTTGCAAGTGCTTCCATCATTGTTTTTTATTATCATGTATAAAGTACTGTGTAACAAAATAACAATTTATGCAGATTGCACATCACATCAGATCTGTGACTACAGTCCGCACTAGGGGCATATTTCATGAAAAAGGCAGCAAGGGTTAATGAACAAGTTAAAAAAAACTTATACTTCGACTATTCCTGAGTCCGCTTGCCACGAAATTTGGGTTTAGATTGCGAACTTATTACGGTGCCGCTGGTCATTCCAAATACATCCACTTGATTAGTGAAGAAATAATTTGTAATTAATCGGTTTTATAATGACATAGGCGAGTAAAAGCATGTCCGGTGAAAGTATCATTTCCCATCGGAGCCGGTTTCTGATTTGAATATCTGGCAAACCAATGTACCCGTGCAGTGCAATCTCACATGTTTTGTTTTGTCTCTCTCACGTCTTTGGTTTAAGTGTCTCTTTTGTGTTTTGTGTTGTGCACGAACCTCTTAAAAGGGGAAATAAAACACTAATTTTTTGGTTGACATATGTGAAAATTATGTTGAAACGAGGTCAACATTGATGATCTTACAATAAATTAATAGTAATTAGAAGGACAAAAATTGAAATCGGAAAATTGATGGGCGCATACTGTTTACATCTATCCACGGGCCCATCATAGTTGCGTTTCGGCCATCTAGCGGCCATTGCTACGTCATTTATACAGTTTGGCCATGTGTGATTCTGTCAAAACAACGTAATTGTACTTTGGTATGTAACATGTATAATATGGGTTCGTATGCCCTTTAATCGATTGAACATCTATAGTGATTAGATTCAATAAAGAAATAACCACTTCACAGATTAACCTCAGTTGACAAATCCGGGGGGCACTTGTATTCAAAGGTGGATATGATGCGTGCGTGAACATGGACGTCAAAATGCACCCTAACACGTATTTTCACCGATAAAAACAGGCTAAAATATACCCTAAACAAGATTTTTATCTGTTTATGCTACCCTCAACAAGTACGCAGTGCTTGAATCGTAAATCTACCATTTATTATGTGACTTGCTTTACTTCCAAGTTTCCGGATTACAATATTTGTGGATGATTTGATCTGCTTAATGAGATAGCATATGACAATTACGGGTTAAGAAAAAAACATTTGTTACCATGTCTATTTCCATATTTAGCTGTTTTTTTCTCTTTTGCACCTAAACGATGTACCGGCGTACATTAGCCTGTTGGAAAAAAAGACACCCTTTTTACGCGTTATTTTCTTGTTCACGCATCAACACCTGGATACAAGGCCCCCCCCCCCGGGGGTACGTACAAATAACGATTAGGTTTCTTATTCGGATGTTAAATATTCTACCACAGTTATCCCACACCCAATAATGGAAAAAGTAGAGCCAATTGAAATCTCACTGTCCCACAGTACCGTTTTGCTGCCAGATAGCAAAATAGTGTCACTCCAAGGTACGCATTGAAGGTTCTCCAATTGATTTTACGCGGGGAATTTCAAAGTGTTGTTGGTGGGGCATTGAGTTATGTAATATGAATGGCGCTACCGAGAAGTAATGTGAATAGCGTTTCGGTTGACAGAGTCTCTCTTTTTAAAAACTTAGAATAAGGTGACATGTGTGAGACACACTATATTAATCCCTAAATTTAATACATTCCACCCATCACCCTGCATTTATTGTTGGCGACATGGCCGCTTCATCAACCCAGCGAGGGAACAATAAGCAGAGCGTAGCGTGATGATCTCTTTAAGGTATTTAATCGTTACGGGTTTGAAATCTCAAGCATTGCTTTGTTCAAATCTTATCCTATTTATATGCACTAATTGGTTGAATAAACTGAAACTGCCACTAAAGCTAAAGACTGCCATTTTGCACACCTAAACGCCATGACTCTATAATGTCTATAGTTATCTTCGTGCCCGAATTTACATGAAGGAATAATGTAATCTTTATATAATGTAAAGGACCTTAAAAAGAAAGAAATTGAGGTCGGACTCGTCATTTGTCTTGGTCTCGCAACACAAATACATATATACATGATCACAAGGCTAATACATCATACACCAAAAAGATACTTACATCATTATAACAGAATCGTTGAAAACTTAATTTCAGAAAAAATGCACAGTTACCCCCACCCCAATAGTCACTTATAAGTTCGGGATGATAATATGAGTTCTCATTGCCCATGGTTCTATGATGACAACAATAAACCAAAGACGACGATTAAACCAGCAATATTTGAAGGAGTAATGCACCTGAAAATAAATTAGATATTTAAAACAAAGCCATTACTGCACCCAATGCATGTTTCCTATCGGATAGAAAGATTTGTACGATTGAAAACCAACCCTATGCCATATGGGGTACAATCGCTGCTACTTTTAACAACAACAAAAAGAAAAAGTTCTTCCCCCAAAGCGAAAATCCAATGTGATACCTGAAAAGCGCAGACTAGAACCTCATTCGAAGATTAGAAACTAGGCATAATTAATCAATCACGTTTATTCAAAAACACAAGATATGTACACAAAATTTAAAATTGATGGAAGAGATGCAACGATAGGCAAAGTCTGAAATGATGTTGCCAACCATGTTACAAAGATTTTGGAAGAATGAATTATTACACTGTCAATTTGTTTTTGCCAAATGCGCTTATTTCACACAAAGCTACTTACAAGCCTCCGATTGTATGTTAACTTTCATACCCAGCATTTATTAAACTATGCCTTGAGTTAAAAAAATTAGATTAGTTCTTTGCATTAGTGAACATGTATTGGCTTTCAACCAATTACGGACCTCTGAAATTCACTGTTCGGTATTACATAAAACATACCTCCGGGGTGCAAGTGATTCTTCCTCAGGAGCAAAATGCAATGTTCACATTAGGCACCTACCAGACTTTCAACATTTCCTCGGAGCGGGCGCTCCCAGTCCCGGCATTTTTGCACCCCTGATTAACCATCCTCCTTTGAGTAAAATGCAGTAGAAATGGTCGTTAAAGATAAAGGAGTATACAAATAGCATCTTATATAATAAGGGTCCGAAGATTGATCGTAAGAGTCACCGCATCATGCAGGAGTCGTTTCAGAAATTCATACTTTTGATTGAAACGACGTGTTGCCTTCAGTCAGGTGATTTACAAAAATCGTTCATAGGGAAGACTTAAAGCCATAATGATATAATTTATGTAAAATAATTCGTAGTATCAAATGCTTTAGATAAATCCATAAATTACTGTGTAATTTTGCTGATTATTTGCCTGATTATATAAATTATCAAAAACAGTAACATAAGTGGAATGATTCATCCAAAACCCCCATTGTTTTTTTTTATCTTCAAAAAGTCAAACGATCTAGAAAAAGCGGGGTAACACAGTTAAAGCTATATTTCCAATAATTAGACATCTTTTTAAAATGGTATAACTGCAATATTAGAAGATTGGGTAATGACCATTGAATATTGCATATTGTGCTAAAGTTGATTTTTAAGGGGCGACTGCCATTTCTTGGCAATTAAAACCCGTCCTGCTACCAAGAGTATTATAATTCTTACGATTCTTCGGTCAGAAGTTGGATATGAACTGAAACATGTGAGTATTGGGTTCATGAGCATAAAGAAAATATTTAGCTTGGCCTGTGTGTGATAAATATGTTAGCAAAAAAAGGGTCTAAAATTGAAAAAGTACTTAAATCATTGATATAGTCTTGAGTTAGGTATTATAACACAATCCGCTACCAACTCTTCACACTGATTTCACTTTTGCCACCGACAACTTTCCTTTGGCCCTCCATTTTCACCCAACCCCAGAAAAAGTGGTCTGGCGCCGCCCGCTGTAGGATTTATTGCGTCCTTACCCCACCGTTGCTTATTTTTACAAAATTCGTCCTTCAGTATCAACATGAAACAATCGATCATCATCAACAGAAATCATTATAGTACACTTTGGGGGAAAATGCCAAATTTTTCTCTGGGAGAAAACGATCGATCACCTCGCACAGATGAAGTATATGCTTCTAATATAAACTAGAAGAAATAAAAAGTAACTCTAAAACATACTTGAAAATAATTATTCGTTACCATCTTTGAAATGCTTATAAATTGATTTCGACGGACTTAGTGTTTTACAATAGCAGCGTTAACCCAGCCTCTAATCAGAAGTACAGTGTTGTCGCGAAAGTTTGTGAAAATACAGGGAAATCCAAATAGAAAACGACAAACATTGGCAGTTCAACAACTAGAGCGACAAATCTAATTTGTGATTGTACACAATTACCAACTTTGTAACTATACACAATTTAATAGCGCGTCCTCATTATTCTATCACTTCAGTTTAAAGCTTAATCATTTTACCAATCTCGTAACTTCTCACTTAGTAGAAATCTTTTATTTGCAAGAGCAACAACACTCGGACCAAGTTTTTGTTTCAACCAGTAATCTTCAGCACAAAAAGCGTTCATCCGCATATTAATACCGAAACACTTCCTCAAAATATACCAGAATTAACGATTTGTTACTTGTACATGCACCGGCCCCGTGCAGTAAGTGTTGAATCAAGATCACATGAACTGTGTTATGCATGGCGTGACGTCGTAATTACTCAAGATAACATGGAGATATTGGGCCTATATTGGCCCAAATATTTAATCAATATCGGACCCAGTATTGGCTACAGTTACGGTTCCATCTATTTGCTCATCGGCCCAAAATTGGAGCAATATTGGGCCCGGGGCCAATGTTGGCAACAATATTGGGCCAATCTGTAATAGATATGAACCAATATGGGAATATATCAATTAAGATGCCAATAGACCCAATAAATATATTTTCATCACCCCTGCTTATTTAATAAATAATTAAATAATTTTGAGCTAGTTCAATAGTTTATTTTTTTGTATATGGAATTGGTATTATATAGTATAATATTTTTTGAAATATGTGTTCTGTCAAACCAATCGTCCTTGAGAGATGTTAAGAGCGTATTTCTGTATGTTTTTAATTGTTTTCAACCCTGCTATTTTTTAGGCAAACAAGTAGCCTTACGTCCAATATTGGGCCAACGTTACGCCCCAATAATTGCTCTATATTGGCTGTTGTGCGATTGCCAATATGATCGCCAATTTAGAGACCATTAAAGGATGCACGATATGGAGCCGATCATCACATTGCCAATGGAAAACCAAAATAGTGGCCCAATATACGTAAGCCACGTGATGCCGATGCCAAGATTACCGATGGGGAACCCTTGTTGGGCCAATATATGCGTGTTATCTGGGTCGCATTTCGTGCCTCGCTTGTTGATGGTTTGAGGTTTTCTCTTAAGTTTGGCGTGTGTATCTCAATGGAGTAGTGTTGCCCGGCGGCAAACTAGACTCCTTTATAATATTGTTGAGTGTCCGTTAAAAGTTTGCTTCGTGTTGGGGCGCTATAAAATCCCTTTTTTCAGCTCCCACAATCAAAACTACTTGAATATGGACGCGAAAACTGGGGTGGGGTTTTTGGGGTGAAGGGCGCAAGGGGATTAAAACTGGCTGGGCCCCCACCCCTTCAAGCGTGATGTGCGTAAAACGACGATCGACTGCTTATCCCCCCCCCCCCCCCCCACCCCCCACCCCACCCCCCCCCCTACCATTAAGCGGTGCCCGTAATATTTCCCACGGTTTTTTTTTTTGTAGTCCTGTGGTCACAGACGCAAATATAATTCATCTACATTGTACTCTACTGCGCGAGAGCTTACCGTTACCATCCGTCATAAGAGAATGTGTGTATATGAAACTTAATCTCAAATATCTCCGGACAATACGAATGGTTCTTGGATGTTTTTTGCATCCAGAGGCCTGTACATGTTTTGTTTTTGATATGGTTCGTTAATTGTTTATGTGGTGAATGTGGTCCGAACCTATACAACCAGCGAGAAAAATGAACGTTTTTTGGTCGGGTACTTCGGTCTCGCAGACACGGAAATTGAACACGGCATCGCTAAACGGGCGCACCATTTTCCTGCTCCTCCCACAATGCCTTTCGTATTTTTTCCAGTCTGACAAGTTTAAAACACTGGTTTTCAATTTAACGTTGACGCCAACTTTTTTTTTTTTCAATTTTATAGAAACAGGATTACGTACTTACCGGACCGCCTAATCCTGCATAGCTTATGGTTATTAAATATTATGTATGCCAAGTTGACACTCAATGGAATTACATGTGAAATACGTAATATTTTGTGCTACCCCCACCTCCCTAAGTTACGTCCCTAGAGGCAATGAACTACCAACCTGATGATTACTTAACGCAAAAAAGGAGGTATTTTTTTCTTAGTAAATTAACATTTAAAAAAAATTTCCCCTAAAAACAAGACCCACCGTGAGTTTTGAAAAGTGCAATAAAAGCAGTTAATTACGCTATGCTTATGACGTCAAGATTTTCTTACCTGTAATTCCAGAAAAGCAAATGAAGTATAAACTAAAAATCTCATGATGCCCATCAATGTAGCTCGTTGGCCAAAATGATCTGCAATTTCGACAAATTAAAAATCTAGCAAAGGTTGATAAGAGACTCGAATGATTTGAAATCGAGCAAATGCTACAAATAATGTATTTCTGGTTAAATTGAGAATAACTAAAACATTGGGTCAACTAGAGAGGCAGCTTAATTTCACTCAAAATAACATTATTGGTTTATTCCGATTCAGTTGAAGCTATTTGAGTCAGAGACAAAGTTGCTTCCGCCTCCCATCGTTTACGCACTTTGCTCCACCATGGCTAAAGTGAAATCCGTTGGATAAATTATGGTTAGCTTTGCTTAATTTAAAATTTTTAAGATTTTTTAGTTTTTGATTTTTATTGTTTGGTGTCTTTGTTTGGCTGTATACTCTTTCATCTTTCTTGTATTTTTAAATGACTTTAAATTGAGCGCATATGTTGAATTCGCAATTTACACCGTCCTAAAACCTTTACGACGAACTTTAGTCTTAAATTTCTGAGTTTGCGTTGGCTAATTCAATAGCCTACCAGATACCCATCATGTCCTGAAGACGTAAATTAATTCGGCAAGAGCTGATCCCACGGCAAGAACATAATACAGAGGCCGAGCTGAAATAACACACTAGAAATGTTCGTTGTTCATCAGCTTTATTTAACAAAATTCTTGGAAGTAAATAAAAACATAAAGACATATCTGGTTACCCGCAAGGTTCGTTGCGACTTCACTGCATCTGAATGACCTACATCCTCTACCAACACACTGCATTGCGGTACCCCTGGTAACGCAATGAGTTTGAATTCATTTTCACATGAAAGCAACTCGATCGGTACACTGCACAGTCCATCGATTACGAATGGACTTTATAACCCAATTTCCCTACCTTACCTTGATAATATTTTTTTAATTTCTTAAAAAACTTGATTACTATTACTTATATGATCAAAAAATTTAAATGCAAGTTTCGATGCTCTCCTTCAAGTTATAAAATTTGTGTCTATTAGATCGCAACTGAAACTTTGAAAAATATGTCTTTTTACTTTTGATATGATTGGGGAACCACCAGACCTTCGATGCGATCTCTTTATATTACCTTTTATTTTTGCCAGTAATTACTCATTTTGAGCTTTTTTTTAAAAAGGAAAACCATTTATTTTAAGATCTAAACCGATACTATCATACATTTAAACAACTTGAGAATTACCCCACTTGCAGTCCTTTTTTCCAAATCGAAATGCGATTTTGTCTCAAAATTGTTATCGTTGGGTCAATATCCACCCCTAATATTACTGTTCTTTTCTTTGTGAAAAACGCACACTTAAACATTTTAAAAGCGGGGTCTTGAAGATGCCATTTACGACCTATTTCTGGACCTAAAAAGTCGGATCCCGACTTTTAATTAGTATACAAGCAATAAAAAAATCTAATTTCTTGACATAAAGACAATTTTCCAATACAACAAGTTACATGAAAGGACTTTGATGAAAAATATGGCCGTGATTGTTTCATTGTGGAATCGCTGATAGTGTAACGAATTGTAAAAGCTCATTTTGAAATAAAGCTCGACTAGCAATCCTCAAAATGGTTTCTCTATATAAACAGAGGAAAAATTTCCTGCGTTCAAACAGCTTTATTCTTTGAGCTCAACAGAACTTTTATTTGTTTCATTTCTTCTTTATAGAACTCTCAATGGAGTAGTTCTAACTATGCTAATCGGAAAGATTTCTTTTAAAGAGTCACAAAATTTTGCAAAAACTTAAAATTCTTTCGAGATTTTGAGTACTGAATGTTCCATAAGAGAGAAACCAAGTATGGCCATTCTCAATGTTTTAGAGTTAAGAAAAACCAAACATTTTAGTTAACACTTACAACTTTCTCCTCTATTGACACTGGTATAATTTTCAAAATTTATAATTTTTCATTTGCTCGCAAATAATAGTCTAGGCCATTGAAGAATAGTTATTATTTTACACATATTAATATACCCCCAAACGACAGGACCATTAAAAGGGGCATAATGACATGAAAAAAATGACAGAATGAAAAGGACCTTACTGAAAATCACTATCACTTGCCTCCACGAGCTTGGGTAAAACAATTTGGATGTTTACGTCTGTAAACTACCGTAAAAAAACGCGACCACCATCACCACCAACCTCACCACCACCCACCAACATCATCAAGACTACCAGTACCAGCCTAGCCTCCAAAGAACGTAATAATCAGAATTTCATACAACGAGAGACCTTCGAAAACGCCTCAGCATTCTACAACGACGCTCTGAAAATCAAACTATCATTCCTCAAGCTCAATGCGACAAACACTTCCCACCGGATCCAAACCCCCAAGATATTCACCGAACACCGTCAATATCAGCTTACAGCTGCAATGCCAACGTCTCCCCCGCACATCAAAACCCACAACAAGAATATCGCCGCTAAGGATAATCAACCTACACAACTGGATGCAACGCCGCAACAAGGACTTGTGCCCGCCTGCAAGGAAAATTGTTTGAAACTAACATCATCTAACACGCCGAAGTCAAAGTAGCGAACAGGGACCTAACCAACTTACATCGGAATGACGGCCCACCTTCAATACTAGAGTTCCAACACACAAGACACCGCCGAAATGAAAAGCACCGAACACCCAGAATCCTCCAATTACGTGTTTGGCAGCTCAGAAGAACCCACCTACGACCATACACATGGTAATCGTATCCATCGCCCGACCGTACTCCGCGGAACCAAGAATGCGACCTCTGACTCACCGAGAAGCTGGCCAGCAATCAAGGCCGACAAACGCAGACTATTCAACAAAGCGACCCGAACTAAATATCCAGTGCCTCCCACGAGAACAAATTCTACTTAGAAAACCACTCCATCCAGCATCTAGGATAATACGACTACCATATCTCTCCGCCGTCCTCCGCAATTTGCCACCTTCCATCTCATGCCGCCCTCTACTTACGGAACCAACTTCTCTCTACGACGTACCGCAAAAACGCTATATATTCTTCGCATTCCACCGAATAGGAGCCAGTTGTCTGATGATATATATATATATATATATATATATATATATATATATCTATGAATATATATATATATATATTATATATATATATATATCTATATATATAATATATGACGCTTTAAAACCATCAACAGATATCAATTTTTAAAAATTCTTGAGGGCGCAATATTTTCAAATGTCAGTGGTCTCTTTACGGTTAAATTGTCAATCGTTTATTGTGTGAGAGTCCATGAGATATTATCTTTCAATTTTTGTGTTTGCCAGACGATACTTTACTGCATGGTGCTAAGGTTACCAAACGGAAGTGCACACCATTCGTCTTGAATATTTGAAACCTGTATTAAATAAAAACAAAATTTACCGTGTTGCCATGGCTGATAAGGTCTCAGTCCACAGCCATGTTTTGCTAGAAACCACTTCCAGACTGCTTCAAGACTGGTGCCGATTGGCCATTTTTTTTTTTTTTTTTTAAAAGCATTTTTCTTTTTCCATCTTTAGCTTGGCAATTTCCTGGGACTGTCCTGTACAGGCTTTCTGCAGTCTTACCTATTATTTTGCTAGAAAACTACTTCGAGACTGCTCAAGTCTGGTGGCCGATTGGCCCATTTTGGCGAAAATTGTATTTTTCTTTTTTCATGTGTATGGTTTTGGCAAGGGTCTATGCCTGACTTGTACAGTCTTCTGGCAGTATTGCCGGGGTGTCGTGAGCAATGTGGCGAATTTGAAAAACCCCGCCACGATTTTTGTTTGGCAGCTTAAAGCGGTACTGGCACATTTCACAAAATATGAAATTTCTTCAATTTGCTCAAAATGATAGTCCTAGGCCATTGGAAGAACATAGGTATATTTTACACATAAAAATAACATAACCCAAAACAGAAGGGACATTTGATGTGAGGATAAGACCTCCAGGTAATTTGTACGGCCCTGTTTAAGTTTTCCATAACTTTAACAACCAAATGTGTATATACAACATGAATATTTTTTACTCGTACTCACTGATATAAAACCCCAAGGTTATAGAACTCGAATCAAAACATGGCATAGGCGTGGGAAACATGCATACAGCTTGCGTGTTCTTGTTTAAACTTCCATTTTTCGTCCGTCTTGCTGAATATCACGTCGCCGGCGACGTTAAATTATAAAATGGTTCTGATTACCCATAAGGAAGCTGATTTGGTCTCATCATTTCGGGTGAGGGCTTTTGTATATAAAAGCCTTACACCATGCAAAAAATATGGATTTTGAAAAATCCTTGAGGGCGCACTATTTTTTCAACGTGCCAGTTCTCCTTTAAAAAATCGTGGCGGGGCTTTTTGACATCGGGAAGTCGCATGATTAACTGAGCGGTTTGGAAGAAGGGGATAGGGGGGGAGTTATGTGGGGGAGACAAGGGAGGGGGGGGAGGGTGGGGTTAACGCGGCTGGAATGATGGGCGTTGAATGTGTCTGTGGGGTTGCTAGCCTAGTCGACTGCAGAAGGTTGTTGGGGGCCTGTCAGTGGAGGAAACAGGACTACGTCGAGGGGGTAGAGGCTTGGAGCTAGAGGTGTGGAATTGTGGAAGGTGGCGTGGGTAGATGGGGGTATAGCGGGTGAGGGTATGGGTGTTGTCCTTTCCCTGGTATGAGGATTGGGGAAGGGTAGGTTAGGGGGGCTGTGTCTCCTCATGAGTTGCACGCATCATGATGGTTGTGTGCAGGTTGAAAGTGGTCGCAAGATGACTCTCTGCTCCAAAGCGGGAGAGAGGATGCAAGCCAACTAGCAATGTTAAATCCGCGATTACACACGGCGACCACAGAAAATAACGCCGACTTGTAACTTGACAGCAACATATAACTTTTGCTGTCGTGTTAAGGTCTGCGACTGATCGCGGACTGAACAAGTGCGTCCGCCGATTAAATTAACAGCTTTGATTTTTTATTTTATAATGCTGTTAACAGCCTACTGGCGGTAAAATCGCAGAATGATAAAAATTGTAAATTTTGCAACTTTGAACAGTCCTATATATCCGATTTTTGAAAGAAATGTGGTCTTGTGTAGTTGGGACGAGGTTGGGTCGGGAAGCTGTCTTCTTTGTGAATTACCTATAATAAATTTTCGAATTAAAGCCAGTGGCGGAGCTTGGAGTTTGGCGCATGGACACAGAATATGGCACCCCGACCCGTTTCGCTAACAATTGGACAAATTGTACAACTACGCTAGTGATTATAATAGTTCTGTCCTGTTCGCATGCCGCAAACACGCGCACATTTTTGAATTCCCATTAATTTTGAGGAGCACAGAATCGATCTCTGCATGGGGCGCCGAATTGGTCGATTCAGCGCCCTAAAAAAGACGCGCCCAGAGAACATACCCCTTGCCTCTAGCTACGGTACTAAAGCTGTTGAACATTTTTCGATCACATTTTCGAAATAAAAATATATATACCACAACCAACGCCGATATACACCCTCTTGCAAACCAGGAGAATATTGTTATTGTTTGCCCAATGTCAGGAAATTGTTCTTGTTTTTATTTAAATGACTACTATACTTTCTTAGAGTTTTCTGGTTTGTTTGAGCGTGAACACGTGAAAGAAACAAAAGAAAAGACAAATTCACGAAAATAATCGATGCAGATCATACTAATTTGCAAATACCTGTATATACTGCTATATTTTCTCTACGCGCACACAAGCTGTTCTGCGGACCTATAGGAAGGAGGAATATTTGGTTAACTAAATAACATTTTAATATACAGATTTATAAAATATACGACGAATCACAGATGAAGAAGTAATTAATAGTCCGCCGTACTCACACTCCGGCTACAACGGTAAAGGATATGACACTCAATAAGTTGACTACTTATCGTCTATGGGCCCGCGGCTATGGCTCCCGCCGGACTATAGTTGTGCTTTCACACCGGTATAATGTGAGTACTTGGTGTTACAGTGGTCTGCACAAGTGTATTTACTTTGATTATAAGTTTGAAATTGGAGGCAGTGTTCTAAGGTGGTAAAAACTATGGGGGTTGGTTTTAACATACTAGTGAACCTATAACCGAGCTTTTAACAATTAAATGTGAACCTAAGCAACAGATTTTAGAGCAAAAAATCAAACAATTGTGTCTTCTTACACAATAATTATATTTTAACAACCTCATATTTTTGACTTTTTAAAAAACACCAATTTACAGGTGATTTGTCTTCTAAGGTTAAGGTATTATACTGTACGTTCAGGGGTCCGGGGGTGTTAAAAGAAATCGAACTCTCTCGTAGTAGTGAGTTTTCTTGAAATCGTCCTCAAAGATGACGTTATAATTTTGTGATTCCACCTGTTTTTTGATAGATAAAAAACGCATTTTGAAGTCCATAACATACAAGTTTCTTTTGACCTTATTTCCTTATGGGTGTACACTTTATCTTTGGAGTTAGAACCAGCACCCTAATAGGGTCATAGGAGAAAATTTATTCATTTGCCCGGAATGTGCAATGTGCCCCAATGACTCTGTTTGTATGTTGTTCTCTGCCACGTACTTCCTAAGGTATGAATAGAAACAAGGCCTAAATGCCCGGTGGAGGGGCGTACCCGCTTCCCAAGCAAAAAAAGCACAGCACATAATGTTTTTTGTAAAATGTAACTAGACAAAAGGTTTTTTTTTAGATATGCTTTTACATTTTACAAGCTCTTTTTTTAGACCGGCATAAGTTTATTTTACCTCTTCTTCGTCTCTTCGTACAATAGTTCGCACGTGTGAATATTCCATATATAAACCGGATTTAATATACGTACCAACGTAAATGGGCGCAAGCATGGCTTGTTTGATCTCACCCTTAGCTGAAAACAACAACAAAAAAATTTAATAAAATAAACATTAATACTTTCACGGCTTTAAGTCTGATAAAATGCTCGATTGCAATTGTACCAATGGTGTTGCATTTTGGGACTTTAACAGAGTCCACTTGTTACGGTGAAAGAATCAAAATCAACTTTTTTGCTTATTATATTCCATAGACAAAAGCATCTGAATTCAATCCATCCAGCAACCAATAGTTGAAGCTATCAAAGCATTTATGGTGGCTCTTCTGCATTAGTGTTGACTCCGATGGCGAACCTCGGAGCCTTCCAGATCCATTTGGCGTATTCCAGGGAGGACCCCTTGCCCTTTAACTTCTTGTTGTACTAGAATACAGACGCATGATTTTAAATGATATGCCAAGCCACCACAGGAAAGTTGTACTTGAAAAAGACTCGAGAACATCTGCGGATTCAAATACCTTGTGGTCTTCAATACCTGACTTGTTCCTGATTCAATACAGGGAAACTCCAGGTTTGGTCAGCATTTTACAAACAGCAGTATCTTTAGCTGTAAAGATCATAATATAACAGTGCGGTATCTGGATATATTCCATTTCTGTTAGAAACAATGGAAAAGATACTCCTTCAGTTCGCCGGCCAATGTCTTCAACATAGATAACCAATGTCTCATTGTAATAATTCTGGTCTCCCCTGGAGGACACCAAGTGGCCGTAGAAGGAAACTTATTTACCCTGCAACTAATTTCCACTGTTCAAGATCTGGACTTTATATACTTGAAATCCAACAAGTCATTAGGGATAAAGCAACCTGGCGCAACTTTGGTTCTTTAAGCCGTTTCACCATTTAGTTCACGACGTGCGATAGTTGATGATAATGATACGACGAAATTTGCGTTATGACTATCTAGATTTAGAATACATCTTTCAAACAACTCGTGAGACATTGACCTTGAGGCTTTATATATATTCCATAAAATGCTTTCTATAAACTTAATTAACCACCGGACGATGTAACAACGAGTTGGTTTTATTCTGTATGATTTTTTAGCTCAACCTATAACACCTATCGACAAATATTGACATCTTGATTCTACAAACGCATAATTGTCCACTGTTTGAAGTCGTTTTTTTTGTAATAATTAATTATTGTGAAAATACTTACACCTGCTTCAAACGGACATTCATATAGCCGATACACGTAATAATAGGTCCTGGCAAATACGACAAATGGGCAAAAAACTACTTTGAGAACAAAATGGACATGTTACGGAATTCTTCTCGTAAGGAAAAGTCCATTTTTTTCTCAAACTGCAACTAGTAAGTAACAATGTCCATTTTGTTCTCAGAACCTTTAAACTCGTGCGTGATCATTATTATTAATTATTATTTTCGCTATAAGAACTGTATAAACCAATACGTTATTTCGAAAACGCTTCACTCTAACATGAAAATGCCTATTTAAAATCTAATCCTAAAGATTAAAGAAGGCATGGGATGTTTCGGAAATCATATGTTGAAACTAATAAGATATCAGTTCTAGCTATAGGATTGGGTTTCAAAAATAGCGCGGTGTATTTTTCCGAAATCGGAATAGATACCCCCAAATGCCTTTGAATTTTATAATTATAGGAAAATCTGTAGTTTATCTTACATATTTTGCTTTAGAAGTAGGGATTATCTTACCATACAAATTAACACATGGGCGTATCTAGGGGGTGCGGAGGGATCGCGCATGGATGCTATAGTCTGGATACCCCAGTGCGACACAGAACTGAGTTCGAATTAGAAAAAAAAATCTGATCTTCATGTGTAAACATTGGGCCTCACAAGGAAAAATTTCCCACCATATATTTAGAAGATGATAAAAACCGACAGCAGTATAAAAATATGAACTTCAATATAATAACCATGCAATAGTTAATATGACATTAAGGAGTTTGACGTTTATCCCTTTTGATACCCTTCCTATCCCCTTCCTCTGTCTCAACTTCTCTTAAACCTCTTTTTTTCCCGTGATTTTGTTACGCGCAAGCAGCTTTACACCTTCAGCATTCTGTTTTAGAGCCCAGTCATGGACAAATGGAAGATTTAGTTTTGAGGTGCGAAGGTATCATGCGCAGATACCGCGGGGATAACCGGGCGTTTGTTTGCGTTTATTAAAATCGCGCATTTCTACGCCTGCGTTCCTGCTTGCTAAATGCCGAATGTGGCGCGGATCTTTCTGGCCGCCAACAAGACGCCAATTTGAAAAAAGCGTCAAATTTCAGTGGTTATCGGCGTTGTAGGAAAAAAGTTAAGTCGGTGACCCTCATTTTTGATTTCAAAATTTTAAAGAACGACATTGGGACCTCAACATAATTTAGAAATTACAAAATTTTATCGAGAAGTTTTTATTTTGTTGGCGTCAACGTCAAATTTTGACTTTTCCCAGAGACTTGCGTGGTTTAAGAGTGACAACCATACCTTTTTGTTTGGCAATAGCTCAAAAACAAAGTCGGTGACCCCCATTTTTTTATTCAGATTCTTAATCAGAACCTTTGTAAAAACCTAATGTGAATTCTTGGAAATGTTATTCGAGTAGATCACTAACACGTTCAAACCCCTTAATAATTAAAAATACATTATACACCGTTAAAATGTCTACATTGATTATTCAACAAATGAGAGTATATATCAGTACAAAGCATTACGCCATCGTTGGGATTGTTTCTGATATTCGGGAGAATAACAACATGGATAATACGCCATGCTCACTTGAATAGTATTGACACAACAACAGACATTCCACAACTGTCCCTGCCAAATAATAGAAAAACAATCACGGGCTCAAATGAATAATAAATAATAAATATGTGGGTATTTATAACGGGGGAGGCGCTGCGGGACTTCCATAAACTCCACAAAAAAAGTACTATTTTGATTGGACTTTTTAGGGCGGGTGCGTTGAATCTCGCAACACGGGAATTCAGATCCACGCAAACGCATGACCATCTCATATTCATGTGATGGAAAATTACCAATATCAATAAAAGGTGGTCCAAGAGTTACGTCCATCAGTCGTTTGACACATCAGAAAATGCAAAATAAGATCTCATGAAAGTCATAGAAACAAAAGAAAATTTACAGGTCTGATTTTCCTTATGCAAATTAAATGATTGGTTTTACGTATTGATTTGATTGTTTATTATATTGCATCGTGGCCCAAAGGCCAAATAATTCTGACAAAATTAACATACAAGAATACAATATAAAAACATATGAAAACATTAAAATTGCACAATCCACATTACTAAAACCAAGCATAAAATATAAGTGCATAAGATATCAAGAATTAAATTATCAGCCAATATTACACACATACCTCTTCCCTCACCGATACCCCCCCCCCCACTAAATTAAATCGATTATTAAAAATTTAAAATGTTCTAGATCCGCTAACCGAGCTAGTTACATTACGATTTCTTCCTTGTAAGGTATCTGCCAGTGAGAGATATCAGGGTTGTAGTAGAAATTGCCGGTGAACCAAACGAGGATCGACGTAGTAAAATGGCAAAAAGCACACGCGAAAACCACGATCCTCATAAGCATCGATCAGTTTTACTGGGCTGTAATTCATCAAAAATTACATCCGTTACGTAAACTTAGTGCCTAAGGTGTTTTCACTATGTGGTGCCTGGGGGGGGGGGGGGTCCATGGAACCCCCCCCCCCAAGGACACCACTTTCCCGATGGAATTTTCAAATGTTAAATATACCACCTTGAGGGGGAATAAGACAAGCCAAAGTGAAATATAATTGAGTTCCGGTTTGTCGTCTGGAAATTAGGGGCAAAATCATTGTTTCGAAATGCGCAAACTCGCCCTCAAAAGTACATGAGGTTCGCGACCCGGCTTCCACAGCATAACACATGCAAATCAGTTTAGATGGTTATATCTACTAAGAAGGACAATTTACATATATTTAACACAAACATTATCATTTGTCATTCTTGTATTTTAGTGGGGGCAGTCGTATTTGCCATAGGTTTGTACAGCAATTGCGCGCAGTCGGTCGATGATGGAATTGCTCCTTTTAGCAAATAAAGGGTAATTATTTTTTCTGATTATGTAATTAATTTTGTTTCTATGCATATGAAATACATAAGGAGAAAAAATTTCTGGCAAAAACAGGGTTTGACCTATTTTATTTGTAAAATCACACTCCCGTTGGTGCCTTAAGGGGGGGGGGTTGCCTAGGGACCCAAGCTAGTATCTCATCAACGGGCGAGAAATTTGATAATTTTGTTTATGGAAAGAAGCGCATCGTAAGTTACACAATACAAAAATTAGAGTTTGAAAATATTTTTCACGATGAGAAATCGCCGAAAAAACAAATCTTGGGTACTATGGACCCCCCCCCCTTAGGCACTTAAGTGTTAAGACTTGCCTAACTTACGATAGAACGAAAATGAACACGTTTTGGAATTAAAGGATTATTATATATTGTGGTGTCAAAAGATAATGATT
>JAMKCH010023776.1:0-19128 GCA_023653785.1 Ophioderma brevispina
TCCAATGGTGTTTGTTTCACCCATCTCTTTATTGCTTTTGTTCCAATCCAAGATGTTATCAATTGAGTGGGATACACCAAATTCGATTTTGTGCCACTTTTATGCATGGGCAGACTCGCGCAGTTATGCCATGCAGTCCTTTGAAATCCTCACAAAAGATTGCAACTTGACAAAAGAAAACAAAAACACAGATTAAAGTAAACAAAGGGAAGTGTCCCTAATTTTTATCAACAAAGTTTTAATAGTCCAACATAATCATTCAATATAAATATCTTCTTTTTTCAAAATTGGTATCTGTTTTTAAAATCATGCCAGAAGGAAGGGTAATTGGCGACCAAAATAAACAACTCCCAAAGCCAAAAGAAATGTTTAAAAATCTTGCACTATATCTTTGGTGCATTTAAACCAATTGTTTGAAGTCAATAAAAAGATGAATTTTAAGGAAGCAAAGTCAAGGATTTGGTAGGACTTCGGTGTTCATGATACTTCAAGACCATAAAAAACTTTCTCCTCCAGGTTGCTGTATGTTCATGGTTCTCTTCTAACAACAACAGATGTCGAATTTTTATTCACTTTTATCTTAACTTGATCATAACTTCTAACCTTACGGTCAACTGCGATTTTCTATCCTTTTAGATTTCTTTAAAGAAGTTAATCGCTTTTAAAGAATTTCATATCTGTTCAAATGTGGAATAACTTATGTTTAACTTATTCTTTCACCGTTTCACTCAACCAGAAAGTGGCACAAACTAACTCGATTTTCTGTGTTTTGCAAGTGAACTGGAGTTTATCTCTCCGAATTGAAAACACTTAAATCCTGAGATGAAGCAAAATACTGGAAAGCCTTGATCTTTTTTCCTCTTAATGTGAATTGTAGCAAACGACCTTATGTTGAGATAATATTGAAAAAAAATGTTTTTTTTTGTACCATTTTAGACAGGTGCGGTTTAATATTAACAGATAGTGGGCAAAACTATTCCCAATTTTATCTAGGCGAATGATTTGCGTTTTTTTTTTAATTCCTAAAATCAGTTTTGACCCCTCTAACAAACCAAGTTGACCTTCTTTCATGTTTTAGCAGTTTTTTGCTCTGTATCTTTGAACAGCAGACTGAGATGGTACAAACTACAACAAACTTTTTCCAAACCAGGGGTCCGTTCCCGAAAGTGGTCTTACGACAGTCGTAGCCTCTATCTATCGCAACTTTTGCGTACAGTTCACACTTCGAATTTACTCGTTTCCCGAAAGACTTATAATGCACTTAAGATTTTTCTTCAAAACTACGAAAAATCTACGTCCTGTCCGTAACTAGCACGTACGCTTTTTCCAATACGACTGTTTTTTCATTGGCGTTCCTGAAACTTGACTTAGTCGCAGGATTATAGTAAAGTTACGCGAATTTCCTACGTCTACTCAGAGAGTTGACGTAGACTTATCATATACCGATACAAGTTTGATATCATGGACATTTAATGGAGGAGCTAGTATTCCGTGATTTTATATGGGAAAAGGGGATGAGAGGCTGGTAGGATGATTGGAGGAGATTATTCCAACCATTCTGAACATGTTTTGAGACCCGGGGGTCCCACTCTTTGGTGTTGGTTTGGTGTGTTGGGTGTATGGGGGGTGGGGGAGTAATGTGTGGGGTGTAATGTGTGTGATGTATGTGGTTTTTTTTTGTGGGGTTTTTTTTGTTTCGCTCAAGTGTCCCACCCAATTACCTTTTTTTTAAATGAAAATTTAACTCGTTCTGTGTATTTCCAACCTGACATTTTTTGGGGGCAATGTCTCCAAAAGACCCTCCTAGTTTTCAAGCAACAACGATAATCCAACCGTTACTTCCAAAGTTGAGTGACCCCTTCCCCCAAGTTGATTAGTTAGGGATTAATGAGTACAGCATATCAGATTGTGAAAACTTATATAAAAATGAAGGGTTATTTTTCCCTTTAAGTGAGGAATAGTACAATGTTGTTTCTGTACTGTAGCCAAGGATAAACACGCCCACAAGACAATCGTTATTATGTAGCTTAGGCAATGGTCCAGATTTAAAGGGTATTGAGAAAATGTTCTTTTGTATAATTTATTAAACCAAGCTTACCGTCCTGCATTGACATTGTACAAACAGTAACATATTATTGTAAAGGTGTTTGTTTTGCTAAAAAAAGGGTTTAAAATGCTTACATTTACCGTCTACAAGAATAACGGTTTCCTTGTGCAGGCAGATTCTTGACACACAACTATATTAGTCATATGTTATCTAATGACGCCGAAAACTAATAGGCTAATAGGCCCTATACCCTATTGGGTGGTCCTTTTGAAGATATACAAATATGTTCCCCGCGAGTATGTCACCAATCGCCTTAAGTGTTATGAAGAGTGGGGGGATCATCAATTCGACATAATTGATGATAAAGAGCTGTTAGAGTAAGGGTTTGGGTTTAGAGCTTTAGCATCAAGGTTTAAAGCCAGACACAGTCTAACCATATAACCGTTTTGCTAAAAGTACCAATAAAATAATGTTATGTAGGTTATTATGACAACTTGGAAACCCTCTAACAAGTGAATATATTTCATTGCTCAAAACAATCTTACAATCTGCAAATTTAGAAGCAAAAAAAAAGATTAATATTATATACTTGATCCATATTGCAAGAACCATATATATTTAATGCGAGATTTGGAATTGGAACCTACATGCATGGCCGCATCTTGTTTTTGTATATAGACGAATTTTTATACCACATGTGAAGGGCTAATACAACCCCCAATCAGCAATAAAAATGAAATTTGTTCTTTGGCCTGCAAATTAGTTGTTTTTCAAAACACGCGAAAAATGGGCAAAAAGAACGGAAAAATTCAAATGAGCCTTGCGCGTTACTCAAACTTTTTGAAAACTTATTTTATGTTGAACTCTACTCTAGAAGATTATTGTCATTGCAACCTTTCAGGGTACCAATATGGTCACAATTTCCTGAGGCCTAATGATTAGTTAAGTCTCAGTACTAAACCATGAGTACTACCACTAATCGATACCGTAAATGGTCCGTTACGTCAATAGACCAATGTAAACCTTAGGCAATTTTCCCTTCTTGTTATTTCTTTCCTATTTCTGGCAACATCGACAAATGAAATCTGAATGCAAATCTCAGTACAAGAGCAATTGTTGCTGCCATTAACATGAAGAATGGCGGCTATTACGTTCCTATAAGGTAGTACTGGATGAGATTAATTCAAACACATTCGCACGTAGATTTTTTTCGTCCCGCCAAACTTAAGCACGTGTTCTAATCCAGAAGACAACTCGATCTTTAGCTGGGTTGTAAGTCACGGAAATGGCCTGAGTAATGGGATAACCCTCCCCTAACCTCTCTTGATACTGGAGACAACACACACACGGATAGAAAAAAATAAACACAATGGTTTAGATTAACGACTGTGAGGAGACCCACAATTTTGGTGTGGTTGTGGTAAAAAATGGGGTGACGTGCATGAAACCCTGCAGACCATAATGGTAAGTAAAATCTGATGTAAGTGTTCGCATAGCGAATGTGAAACATCAATACTTAGGCAAAAACGGGAAACCTGTACAAAAGTGAAAAACGTGAAAAAAATGAGACATTTTGCTTTCGTTTTTAGTGGTACTGCGGCCAATCACTGAACAAAATAGTGGCTGTCAAATTTCACTCCAAATAAGTAAACTTGATGAATTTCCATCGCCACCTCCCCCCCCCCCCCTTATTCGTGCCGTACCACGTCAACGTCCGGGGTGGGTGAAGACCCGAACAAGAGTCAATTCATGGGTCACTAAGGGTTATCCATGCTAGAGAGGTTCACTTACGTGTCCAAAATTGACATTTTAAAATCAGTTTTCCAGACACTACTTTAAAGTAGACACTCACGGAAGAATAATAGTACGTTGTCCTGGACAAAACCAAAAGCAGTTGTTCAAGATAAGAAAATGTTCTTAAAATAATGATTTCTTTTCACATATCATGTTAACAATCTTTTTACCAAAAAAGTGTCATAATCAAAATTGCATCAAGATTGGTTCGGCCTTGTGATCGCTAAGTTATCTGCTTGATGTTAGCTCATATGGTATCTTTTAATATGGTGGGAATAACGTTAGATTAACGTTAGACTAACATTCAAGATTTCATGTTGGCCGAACCAAACACTGGGCCAGCGGCAAAATAAGTTTGAGCCAAAGGCAAAATATGTTCACCCAATTTACGAAACTCAGTTGGCCCAAAGTTGGACCAACCTAATGTTGATTGCTGCCGCTTGCCTCTTGCAATCAAGGGTCGTTTGAACAGGTGAGTGAAGTCACTCCTTTATTATATTTTGTTCAGTTCTGTATATTATGTTACGGTCACCTTGACCAAGGCCAAAATCACCTCTAAACTGCGGATTCAAACTCCTGGATAACTAGACAATACACTGTGAGCTTGATTACAAATTTTAAAACAAAGTATTTATTTTAATTGTGTGTTTAAATCACTCTCATTAAAACATCGATTAAGTATCAATAATCAAAGATTTATATATAATAAAGTTGTTAATTAATGAACTACTAAACTTATAATATCTTACTATCTATTAAGATGCAGAACTTACAATCAGTCCTGGCGAATATTCCAGTGCAAAACTTCAATTTCCAATAGTGGGACGTGTCCACGGACGACTTGTCCTTACTGAAGAAAACCAGCTCCAATGACTCCCGAAGCTCGGAGGTCGACTAAATATAAAGTCCAAATGTGCTGCAGCTTGTTTATCCTTGGATAACTCAGAGGCCACAAAATACGGAAGCCGGGACGACTACACGATCGGACGAAAACTACTGGAGCTGAGACTTACTATACAATGTCCCCTACGGAAGACTCTGTACGTGACTGTGATTACTGTCACTGTCACTTGGAGCAACTGGATGTCACTAACTCTGCTATTAATTGGAGAAAGATGTTATGAAACTCTGGCCTCATCTCTCTCACCAGGGCTTTAATATAGCCTCTCAAAAAATTCTAGAAGGATCTAGGCCTCTCTATATGAGTCAGTTGCTACTATAGTCTATTACATCATGAGCCTGGATTCCACTGGAAACGCCATGTACTGTATAAATTTGGGATATCATAGCAGCTACTCACTCACTGTGTAATTATACAGCCGTGCGCCACCTATGGTCAAACATAGTACCTTGTTGCCCTGATCTCCGAGACCATAAACCCTCTCCAGAACTTTGCGTAACCTTTCTTTTGTTTTAACCACACACCAGATATGCACACAAACACAGGTATATTTATATTATGTTACCTAGATTAATTTATATAATTTTATATGCAATTTATCATTTCACTCATGCAAGTGACATAAATCATAATCATTGCTAACTCTTGGGGGCCTGGTAACAATTAGAATGTTTGTACTACCTCCAGAGCCGAAGCCGGATGGGGACTGCGCACAAACCCAAATCACTAAACGCCTACTTTTCAGAAAATGTTTAAAAAAGGCGGCGATTTAGAAGGAAACAAATCAAAGATCTCCTTTTTTCCACAAAATCCACATTTGGGAAATTCTCACCCATACAAAATCAATACTGCTTACGGTCCTGGACTGGCCTCACTCTTTGGTGTAGATGAGGATTCTGGTTTAAGCATAGTTATGCAAATAATCCACATAGATCCCACCAATGGGCTGGTAATTTGAATCGTGGACTCCCGTGCAGAGGAAACAACCTACAACCGAACCCGACGAACTAAGCCTTTCTCCGTGTAAACTATTTTTTTTTTTTCTTTTTTCCCCTTTGCATTTTTTTAAAAAAATTTGGTTTGATTTTTTTTGTCGTGTTTTGTTTCATTTTTGTTGTTGGGATTTTGGTGGGGTGGTGTTTTTTTTTTGGGGGTGTGTGGGTGGGTGATCAGTGTGTGGTTGTGTGTGGGTTTTTCAATTACTGTACTTTCAATCGCTAATGAACATATGAAACACTCACATGAAAGTAATGTATTTTAAAATAAAACGGAATGCGTGTTAGAATAATTCATTGTGAGTCAAAAAAACATACATTCAAAAAGTGCAAAAAATTAAATTTCTAAGTTTTTTCAAGCTTTCAAGTTTTACTTGTGATGATGAATAGACAAGCTTTCAGGACACGTTTATTTGGCCCATCTGGACTTAAGTGGAGTTACGCCTATTTTGCTGATCGACTCTAAAAAAGCCTGGATGCCCTTTTGAGCCACAACAAATGCTCGGTTTACATGAGTAAACATGGTCTTTAGCATGCTTTGGTAAAAAAAATATACACGTGGAGAATGATTATAAATTACGTTATCCCCGAGATTAAACAATGAAAACCGCTAAGTACAAAAAAATGCTCAATGTCCCATATAAGAAAGCAAGACAGCGTACTTTTGATCAGCAAGTTTTCATGTTTTAACCTACAGCGAAATTTGGGAGTGAAGTGAAAAAAGATAGAAGGTTTCGTTTCATTCTTGAAAACAAGGTAATTTAATTTTTAAGTTTTATTACCAATTTTGCACACAAAAAAACAGCTTTAGTCTTTTCAAAATTTAGGCCGCTGACAGTATGGGCTGATTTTGTTTTTGTTTTTTTTATTTTTGTAATAAAACACTGGTAATTTAATGTGTTGACGATATTTTACTTATAATTATGTTACAAATTGGACCGTTTTATTCCAAACGATATGTTTGTAAAAGGAAGAAAAATCAATACCAATAAAAATGCATGAGGGAATTGTCTTTACAATAATAAGTGTATGGTCGACTCTGGGTCAACCTCTGCCGCAATCTATGGCTTAAAAAGGCAAAACTGAATTTTGGGTTCTTTACAACATGGACAAGTTTCTGAACCGAAATTCCGAAAGACACCAATTTAAAATCTTGATCCCTGTAATCAACCAATGCAAACATTCAAGCAAAACTAACGTTTAACCAGTCAATACAAAAAATCTTCCTGAATGTAGGGCTTTTATTGAACTCACTCTGTATTAATCGTACAAAAATGGGCTTCTCTTGTCTCACCTTGGGTCATTTAACACCGTAGTAACGGCCATCATAGAAAGTTTCCTCCGTGATAGTGTTGGAGTCAAGTGAAGGCCCATTACCTTTTGGACTCTACAGTGCGGCAGTATCCCACTGGTCAGGTGCCACCGTGGTATCAGAATCATTGGAACTGCGTGGTACAACGCTTCATAGGCACCAGTCTAAGCCGCCAGACCGATAAAAAGACGTGCCTTTGGATGACCTAATTGAAAATTGGATATAAACGGGATAGAATCATCTTATTTTTTAAAATTAATTGTGTATGTAATAAATTGAAAATGTGGTTGATCCCCCCCAAGGCAGTGATGACGATGTGACGATGACGATGAAAAGTCGACGACATCGACGACGAGGATGGACGATACGGATGATGACGACGACGGTGATGACGACGAAGGAAGAGATGATGATGATGACGGACGACGATAACAACGATGATGCGTTGTGATGTGATCTGATGATGATAATGATGGACAAGACGACGAAGATGACAACAATAATGGATGATGATGAAGATGATGATGATGATGATGATGCTGATGATGATGTTGATGATGATGATGATGATGATGAAAAGCAAGTAAAGAATACGAACAGGTCATTTTGTTAATCCATTTCATGATCATTGTGTTGTTTCCTGAGGTTTTCGGTCGTCCAACAGTATGATGATGATGATGATGATGATGATGATGATGTGATGAGATGATTATGATGATGATGATGTGATGATGATGATGATGACAAGACGACGGACGATGACAACGAATAAGTATGTATGAAGTGATGATGACGATGATGTGATGAAAGAAGTAAAAGACTACCCTAACAGGTCATTGGGTTTAATCCATTTCATGATCATTGTGTTGTTTCCGCGGTTTTCGGTCGCCACCAGTGGCGCCCAATAACTCGCTGTGGTATCTACTGAAGATTTAGCTACTGCTTTATGTTTTCTGGTCATCAGGCAAGAGCCCAATCATTAGATCCAAAAGTGAAAAATGATCACACCATAATCTCCTGAGCCTGGAACAAATTTCCTCAAGTTGCACTATAATAACAAACAAACAATCTTAATACTACTGTTATTGTGTGTGGGACTATACTGCAATCACGTCGATGTTTGTAATATAAAATACTTAATCTGCTATCAATGTTTCTTTGAAAAAACATTTTTAGTATCTAGTAGGAGGATTGATTTTTCATTTTATAGTATGAGAGAATAACTTCCAACTTGTTGTGAAATTGCCAGTCTCGTATTTCAACCTGAGGGCACAATTGAAGTTTTTACCAGGGGTCAAATGCCAACTAGATGACATTGTTACAAAAAAACCTCACCAATGTGTTTCTCTGTCATCATAAGGATTAGAAAGGTAAGTATGCCCCACTCTGCGGATGAAATCGTTCAGAAGTTCATTAGCAAAAAGTCTCAAATTGATGCTTTTAACCAATCCAATCATATTAGAATAGTTTGGCCCTATCCATGCTTACTTCTACCATGGTAACACCCTAATTTGCCCATACTCAATAGACACGGATTTACTCGAGTGTACCATGGTAACGAGAGATCATGATGATCATATATCGTCATGTGAGTGAACAAAGGTCGGAACTTTGACATTTTGACTTATTATAAATATGAAAACGTAGACTATTGGTCATTAATTTGATATACATTTCAGGGTGACAGTCTCAATTTTATTGCAGAGTTATAAGCTAAATTGGCCTATTTAAGGGTAGATACGACTTTGCTTGTAGTCAAAATTGAATTCTGTTGAGTGCAAACAAATCGTAATGGTTACGACTTTGTTGCACGACACGGGAAAACTGTTGTGATACATTTTTTCTTTAAGGATGGTTTTTAAAACAAGTGCATAAGTAAAAACTCTCCCAAAATTTTTGGTGAAAAGAGCAATTCGTTTTTACCAAAGTTATGCTAATTTTGGCACAAAAAAAAACCTTAAAAACATTATCAAAAATGTAGTTACGACCTTTTCCACTTCAATATTACGATCACTGGTGTCATAATATTTCTATATGATGGAAAATCTTTAACAAAATCAAATTAATAATACTAAAAAACATTAAAATTTAAACCTAAAAAATTTAAAATGGCATGAGACACTTTATTTTGTGATTAATTTGGTAAATATAGTTCATTCTTCACCAAATTAAAGCAATCAGCAAAAAATTCTAGGTGAAGCAGTGCCGTGAAAAATGCAATAACGAATTAGTGTTCTTTTTTCGATTATTTTTCGACGCAAAATTAAAATCAAAGTTTTGCTCTAGTTTTATTACTGAACATTTTGTTCCGTTTTTATTTCTTAATGTTGATGTTTTGAATCCTTCTAAAATGTGGTGATTTCATCTAAAAAATTCTTGGAAAGTAGTTATATAATGAATGGGGCCAGGAGCCCCCTCATAGGCCTAAGGGAAGTGCAAAACCCCTTATGCAGTAAGTGTTAAGTAGTCGACTTAATTGAAAAATAAAAAATATTTATTAAGATCTTTAACAAAACTACAATTTTTTCGTGTGTAAGAATTATTTTCATTTGAAAAGTTACAAAAGAGAAACACAAAAAAATGCTTCTCCTGTAAAACATGTAAGATATACTTGTTGAACAATCACATGACGATATATGATTAATAGATATACAGTGTGAGTCAATAAAAACCCTACATTTAGGAAAGATTTTTCTGAAAGGTTAAACGTTATTGTTTCTTGAAGGTTTGCTTTGGTGTTTACAAGGATAAAAAGGCTATCGGAAGATTTTTAGTTGGTGTTCTTTCGGACTCCCTTTTTTTTCTTTCTTTTTCAGGTAAGAAGCTATGCCAATTTGCGGAGAGACCTAAACATTCTGTTTGGCCGATTTTAGCCATACAATGCGGAGAGACTGCACTGGCGTACACCATAACTCATTATATAGCAAAGATAATTCACATATGCAATTTCAGTTTTGTATGGATTTCTTCCTGACAAAAACATATCAGTTTGAATAAAAAAGGTTATTGTGTAACCTATTAAAGTAAAATATCAAATGTAAAGTCAAATATCAAATTAATTACCATTGGTTCAATCAATAACGAGACAGATTTTTGAAAAATCACTCATATCGATGCGTAGTTTGCAAGACGAACTAAAACTGACGTTTTCGTAAATAAATTAGATTAAAACTTAAATTTAATAATGCACTGGTTTTCAACTGAATAATACAAAACTTTCTTATGGTCTCACTTTGGCTCTCAATTTCGTGTAATTAAAACCATGAAAATCTTGCTTATGCAAAGTAAACTGGTCTTACA
This sequence comes from Ophioderma brevispina, assembly GCA_023653785.1. NCBI lineage: Eukaryota > Metazoa > Echinodermata > Ophiuroidea > Amphilepidida > Ophiodermatidae > Ophioderma > Ophioderma brevispina. The sequence continues at coordinate 10,350 of JAMKCH010023776.1, forward strand.
ACATCGTTATCTTGACTTCTTATTTGGGAAATTGAACATTTTTTCACTCAGCATTTCTTTTGTAATCTCAGGATATAATTTATAATCCTACAATTATTCTCCGAGAGGGCTCCTTCTATTGTTGGACAATAATTTGGGTGTGAATGTTTGTTTACTCAAATCACCGCTTAAGACCATGTTACGCTATGTGAAAACGATTGCATGCCATCCTTGGTGTTGGCTCAAATCGGCCAAACAGGAATTTTAAGTCCCTCAGCAAAATAGTCAATAACTTCTTCCACAAGTCCAAATGACACAACTAAACGTTTTTCTGAAAACCTATTTATCCCTCTTTATAACCAAAGCAAACCTATCTTAGCACAAATACTTCTTAACTATTTTAATTATTTTTTATTCTGAATGTAGGGTTTTTATTGACCACACTGTATATATATATATAGTATATATATATATATAATAGATAATATATTATATTATATATATATTATATATAATATATATATAATATATATCGGGACTAACGGTGGCATTTTCGTGTTTCTGAGTAAAACACGGAAAAGCAGTTGTGTTAGTCGGGGTGGGCGAAGTGGGGGACTCTGGCACCTTGGCAAAAATGGGAGACTTTTGAAGGCAATGGAGAAAAGGGGGCAAGGAAAGAGAAGAGGAGACCAGGGAGAATTGGGTGTTGTGAGGTTTGATTTACCAGCAGCAGAGGCTGTCCCCGTCTTCACCCTTCTCCCGCCCCTCCCCTCCCCATCCCTCTCTACCTCCCTCCTCTTCACCCTCCACTCTCGCCCTCCCCTTCCCCCTCCCTTCCCCCCCCTTCCCCCCTCTATTCATTTTCCACTTTCCCCTCCCCTTTTCCCCCTCCCCCTCTTCTCCTCTCCTCTCTTCTCTCTCTCCTTCCCTTCGCTTCCCTTCCCTCACATCCCCTCACACCTACCCCCTCCCTTCCCTTTCCCTCCCTTCTCCCCTTCCTTCCCGTTTCCCTTCCCTTCCCCCTTCTTTCCTTTCCTTCCTTTCCTTCCCTTTCTTTTTTATTTTGTATGTTACATTCATATATATAAGGTAAGTTGGAATTTATTTCCTTGAAAATCCTTCAATCAATCTTTCCTTCATGCATCATTCAGCGTTTATATTTATAACATTATCTTATGGTTATACATGCTCGCTACTTATTCACTGTATTTAATTTATTATTTCACATTTCCTCAGTTTGTTGCATTGGCATTTTCAAGAAAGTTCTCCCTTATTCGTTTTAGTTCTCTGCATGTGATTTTTTGCATATTTTAGCACGCTTGAGTTCCCTATTCCCCTCCTCATTCCCCCTCCCTTCACTCCCCGGCTCCCAGCGCCATTCCCCCTCCCCAATCCCCCTCCCCCCAATTTCCCTTTTCATTCCCCCTCCCCATTCCCCCTTCCCTCCCGCCCCCATTCCCCTTCCCCTTCCCCCTCCTCCCCTCCCCTGCCCTTCCCCCGCCCCTCCCCTCCCTCTCCTCACTCCCCTTCCCCTCCTCGCCGTTCCCCCTCCCCATTCCCAATCCTCCCTCCCTCCATCTCCCTCCCCTTCGCTTCTTCCCTCACCTTTTGCCTTAATTACCATTTAAATGGTCATGGTGTTTATGTTCCTGTGCATGAGTAAAACATAGTTCGATAAGTAAAAGATGTTTTCACATGGTTTGCTTTCAATTTCATCATTAATTCTAGACCTTCTTGGGGTGAAAGTTTATATTAACCTCCGAAGCCAGTTGCCATGGACCACTAACGGTTCAGCTAGTACCGGTAATTAGCTTATCGGACTTAAAGTTATGTCGGTTCTAAGCGCCAATCCCGCGTTAATAACGCGTCCACACACCAAATTTAAGTCCGATAGTAAAACCGACAGGATTTAAATCCGAGCAGTGCGCGTCCACACCGCAACTTTAAGTCCGACGTTAATACCGATCAGAGTTAATACCGGTATTAAGTACTTAATCCCGACCGTGTGGAACAACGACTAAGTAAATGTATGCCGCATCAATTTGATGCACTCCCATGAGATCCAGTAAATGTACAAACGCCGTTTCCTCCCTTTTCTGTTCCTTATTATATAATACTTGTATATATATATATATTATCGTCGCTGGGCGGAAAAACCTCATGTACATTTGCATTTGACTTTTAAGGAGCAAAACCTCACCTGTATTAAAAACGGTAACATGACAAAACCTCATAAATTCTTACATTTTTGGGAGACCCAAAAACTTAATAAGTTGCTGTAATGCCCCTTGTACAAAAAGTCTTTTACTTATAATTAGATAGTTTTACTCCAGATCCTGAATAAACTGCCATAGGATTTACTATCATATTTGCTCTGAAATTCAAACTAGAACCTGATGGTTACCAAAATGCACATATAGGTTTTATTTAGCACCGGGGCCGCCCATTTTACAATGTTGTTATGCATTTTACCTCAGGAGTTACTATGAGGTTTTTTCCGCCCAGCGACAAAATATTAATATATATAGATATATATATATATATATATATATATTGTATAATATCTATATTATATCTTAATATATATCTATACTCATATATATATCTATCTATATATATAAACCGATATATATACAGGGTGAAGTCAAAAAAAACTTGACCCTGAATTGTGTCAGCCATTTTGAATTTTTCAGTAACACATTCTACACATGTGTGGGTAATCACATCCGAAAGCTATTTTCATTGCTGTAATTTGCTGCAAGAAATTTCACATCGGTTAGGTATAGACCGAGCTACAGTCGTTTGAATCAGTAGTCCGTTTTGCACTCTGTCCACCGGATTCGCAATTGAAAGTGGAACGGAGTTCAGCGAAGCAAATCATTGTCCAGCAGAAAATCGGGCTATTTATTGACTGCAGAATAAATGCGACGCTATTAACCCCACACATTCAGTCAGTCGCAATTTACCACCGATGCCCTCTTAAACACTTAAGTCCTCATCACTCATTAAAATATTTGAAAAATAAATTAACTTGATCTATGTAGTCAGTTCGGGAGAATTTGGAATGAATTCATACTCATATGAAGGAACAGACATCGTGACAACCTTCTTCAGATTTAAAGGTATTTGTCATATTTGTCGACAAATAGGCCTACATCTAAAAAGGATCAGTGCGCGTCCACCCGGCAACTTTAAGTCCGACGATAATACCGACCAGAGTTAATACCGGAATTAAGTGACTTAAGTCCGACCGGTTGACACGACTATATGGTACTGCCGATCAATATTGCTTTTGGCCCACTCCCATGAAAATTTTAGTAAGCTAAGGAACAGAAAATGGAAACGGGCGTTTGTACATTTACTGGATCAGCAGCTTACATTATTATATCTGTACTGCCGGATCAATATTGAGTCCACTCCCATGAGATCCAGGTAAATGTACAAACCCGTTTCACCATTTTCCTGTTCCTTAGTGTATATATCCTTGTAAATATAAATAATATTATAGCGTCTGGGCAAGGAAAAACCTCATTGTTGCATTGGACTGTTTTAAGAGCAAAACCTCACATTAGTAAAAACGTAAACATGACAAAACCTCATATGTCACATTTTTGGGAGACACCAAAAAACTTAAATATTTGCTGTAATGCCTTGTACAAAAAGGCTTTCTAATTATAATTAGATAAGTATTTACTCCGAGTCCTGAAATAAACTGCCATATGATGTACTATCATATTTGATCTGACCTTCCAGACTAGAACCTGATGTTACCAAAAGCACATATGAGGTTTTTTTTTCCCGCCCACGACGAAATATATAAGATACTATATATATATATATCTAATAATATATATATAATAATATATATATCTATAATATTATATATCCAGGGTGAGTACAAAAAAAACTTGACCCTGATTGTGTCATCCATTTTGAATTTTTTAAGTACCACATATCTAACATGTTTGTATCATCCGAAAGCTTAGTTCATTATCTGTATTTGCTGCAAAGATCATTCACAATCTGTTAGTTAAGATCAAGCTACAGTCGTTTGGAATCAAGTAGTCCGTTTTTGGGCACTCGGTCGCACGGATTCGCATTGAAGTGAACGGCGTTCATCGAAGCAAATCAATGTCCAGAAAAAATCGGGCTATTTATTGACTGCAAATAATGCGACGCTATTGTCACCCACAAAAGTCAGTCGCAATTTACCACCGATGCCTCTTAACACTTTTAAGTCCTCATCACTCATTAAAATCATTTGAAAAATAAATTGAACTTGATCTATGTATCTGGGTTTCTGGGAAGTTTGAATGAATCATACTACATGAAGGGACAGACATCGGTGACAACCTTTTCAGATTTTAAAGTATTGTCTATATTTGTAGACAAAATATGCCAATGTTAAAATTATTGAAATAGAACTTACCATTATCACTGACCTTGTTTCACCTTTGAGATACCAACGATATTCACATAAACATGGACAATACCCTTATCATCATTTGGGGGAGTCCATTTGCTTAGTTGGCCACCTGTATTTAAATGGGAACCTGGATAGGGGTAAAAACTGACTACTTGTTCAAAAGACTGGTCTCGGTCTATACTTAGCCGATTGGAATATCTTTGCAGCAAATTACAGATAATGAATTGGCTTCCGATGATACCACATATGTTTTTTTAGATGTATGTTATTTAAAAACTTTTCAAATGGCGGATACAATCTGGGTCAAGTTTTTTTGACTCACCTGTATATATATCTAATTAGTCGACGAATTAAGATTGGCTAATTAAAAATGGCGTAACATATGCACATGATTTCCCGTGTCGTGCAACAAAGTCGTATCCTACATCTTAATAGGCCTAATTAGCCTAATAACTCCGTAATAAATTGAGCCTTATACTTGAATATATGTTAAATTAAATGCGTATTCATTTACTTTTCTACCTACTTAAGTACTGCTCGTAATTATTATGTGAAAAAGGTTGTAATACATTTTATGATCAGCAGTCTGTTCCCTGAAATACAACTGACACATTTTCTAAGCTACGCCACCTGTGTGCATGTGGTTGTGGCATGTTCACACTAGCTTGATGAGGGTGTTTATTCTAGTCCCACCTTTTCTAAAGGAGAGCATCTTTCATGGTCAATTCCACCTGATCTCACTTAATGAGTCCTCCGTAGGCTGAGGAAAGTCAAGACTCAGATCCGAGTAACTTATCCGCGTGTTGCCTTTCCAATGACGGTAAGGAGGTCAGTGTCTTCATCGATCTTTGTTCTTTTTTGTATTTCTCCATTGCAAGTCTTCCAACAAGATATACGGAAAAACATACCGAGTTAGAAATCTTAGGAGAACGTTTACTACTCTTTCCACAAAGGGGTCATTTTATCAGTGAGTGACCACGCCCGTCCAATACTTCAGGTACTATGAAAGTTCCTAAAGGAACCAAAATTTCCCGGTCCTTAAAAAAGGATATTCTCTGGATGTTGTGACACCAACAAATGGTATATTCAAAAAGCGAGCTACGAGGGCGTCACAAGGGGAAAAAAAATCCGTCACTAAAAGATCATAACTTTCACTTTGCAGTAGCTTTAGTAACTTAGAATTTGAGAACAGTTGACGACATTCTTTGCTCATTAACTTTATCAATTCAACAAATGAATTAAAGCCAGCGAGACCGAATCCACCTTTGGTAGAACCGCTAAGTACACTTTGTACCTCTCCTGCGAATTCTTCAGCACCACTGAGTTCATACCATGAAGCACGACTTGCATTGAAAACAGCGAAATCTTGATATTCCTTCACTAATGCATTGCCGAGCAGATGAATCTGATGGCCTTTTGCAGACAATCCACTGGCGAGTATTGCTAGCTGCGGATAATGGCTTCCCAAGAAATATGGAGGCAATGTGAAAAGGATTTTGCCGCTACTCTTTTGGATGCCATGGGAAGGTTTTGAATAACCTTTGCTGTCGTTACACTGGCAGCCCAACTGGCAAAGGCTTAGAATACAAAAACTAATAAAGAAACGGAGCATTATTACTTTCGTAAATGAATTTGACAAAATCAAAAATAAATGGATGTACATGTGTTGCTTGCGTTTGTCCTACATAACACCGTAAGACCGTTTCATACCAGTTACACAGTGCTTTGAACAAATTGGCCCACTCAGGCATGACATATGCAGTTAGTCGGCAGGTCACCCAAATACTAATGTTCACAACTTCACACTAAAAATTGTTGGACAGGGTCATTTTACATGGGCTTTCACAAATACAATAGGCAAACGACCTTGCTATATTGTCCACATTCCCTGCACACGTTTGCAATTCACATCGATGAAAACCAGGGGCACGTTATAGCATATGAGAATTAAAATCCATGATACCAGTAAATGTAAAGTTATACATTTTCCGTGGTTTTCGCTTTCTTAAAAACTAGAATTTCGCGGTTCTCGGCTTTCTAGGTTTCAGGTTTTGCTGGCTAGTTGGGGACTGGTTGGGGGGGGGGGCTGGTAAATTGTGGGTTGCCAGTGGGTTCATGTTGGCGGTGGTTGTGATGCTTCTGTTCAGAACCTTATCGGTCGCTCTGAGCCATTTGTTGATAACTGAGGTTGGCTGGAATTTGTATGTTGAATTGAAGCAGACGTTTTCCTGCAAGTTGTTTGTTTAGATTGTTTGAATTGATGTCAAAGATGAATTGTAATTCCGTGGCTGCATGTTCAGGCGACTTGCAAGTTTGTTAGGTTGACTGTTGACTGGAATAAGTTCGACGCATCTATCTTATCTATCTTCCAATCATTACATCACTCAGTAGTAGAGTATTGTTGTACTAGGTGGAAAAGGTGCTTGGTCACAGGAACAGAAATCAACAAAGTGTGCAGGAACAAAAGACTGGTGCAAGTAAAAAGAAGGTCCGTGTGGCTAGCTAGTGGAGTGTGAGTGGCTTCAGGCGACTCCGGAAAATTTCCAGTGACTGAGCTGAACCCAGTAAAGCAGGTAGGGGTGTTCCAGATACAGATGACACTTGGAAAAAATTCTGTACTGGTAAGAGAATTCTACAGTGGTGCTGTTGTAGCTGTTGGTGGTGGCCCCTAGTTTGGATTTGATTTGGTTTTTAATTTTTAAATTATTTGTTATTATTTTCTCATCTGTTTATTATTATTTTTCGTTTTCTTTATTTTTTCAAATTTTTATTGTAACGATTTACTTTTAGTGTTGATTTTATTTCTATTATATTTTTCATTTCGATTTTTTAGTTATAATGTATAATTATGTATTTTTTCAAAATATTTGGTTTTTAATTTTGTAATTGTATTTGTGTTTATTACTTTGTTTTATTTTACTTATTTAGTCATCTTTACTTTGTTAGTGTTTATTATTTAGTTTATTTTCATTTTAACGATTTTATATTATTAATATTTTTCTTCTTTTTCGGTTTTTTTGTTTTTTAATGTTTAAATATTTGACACAATTTTACATTACAAATTTTGTATTATTTTTATTTTCCTCTTACCATTTTGCCTTTTTTTTATTATTTTGTCGTTTTCTTTATTTTTATTTTGTGTTGATTTTTTAAAATTTATTTGGTTCCATATTTATTTTATTCACTTTATATTTCTATTCCTTTTTGGTGGAAGGCGCTATATAATTATCTGTTATTATGTTATTACAATTAAAAATTTTTTATTTTAACGATTTATTTTATGATATTCTCAGACTAGTGTACACGGATTGATTTGGTTTTTAATTTTAAATTATTTGTATATTTTCTCATCTGTTTATTATTATTTTTCGTTTTCTTTAATTTTTATTTTTAATTTGTACGGATCTTTTTCTTTATTTCATTCCATTTGTTATTTTATTATTTTTATTTGTGTTACTTTCATTTCTTTTGTTATGCTTTAGGCCCTCATTGTATGACTTTTTGATGATCATATGCGAAAAAATATCTCTCTTACACCCAAACACTAAGTTTTAAAACCCTCCCGTGCTAGCCACGCTAGGGTTATAGTTATGACGGAGCGAGGACTTGATGTTGTTGTGTTGGTTTTAATCAGGGCTTACATTTCTTATTTTATGTTGAATGAAATTTTGTAGGTGGTTAGGAGATGGATCTGAGTCCAACACATGCATAGCGATTTCCAAAATCGGGGTTTTCGTTTGGCTCGTTTGGAGCCGTTTTAGGATGCCTAAAAGCAATTTGTTTGAGAGTCATCAGCCTCACAGTCTTGCATTTTCTATGGTGGATACAAAGTCAACATTTCAGGCCACTGAAACTTCCCTACAGCAAAGGATTTGTGCTTTGTCCTATTGCTCCTGTTGTTTTATGATGACCGTCGAACTGAAAGGCTTGATCCCCTCAGCTGGTAAACTCAGTTGATTGTACAATTGATCTTCTGCCTCTAATGGGGTTGGGGTAGTAGATGACAGTTTTATGTTATAACTTCAGTAGTTTGGACCTGGGGATATTACGTCCAACACTTTTGTCAGAAACACTTTTTCCTCAACAACCAAACATTCTGAAATCAACTTTTCTGAAACCTCCACTATAATGTCACTTTTTTGGAGTACAACCGTTATTCAAGACAAACATAGTGAGGTCTCTATTACCACAAGACGAAGATCTGAAACCTCCTTCGAGAACTTATGAATGATAACATTTAAGCATAGAAAGTCTACAATTAAAAATCAACAAGAAACTCAATACATGGGTATAAATAATACATATGTTAAATAAATATACATAAAATATAATCCAGAACAACAATCCTTGAAAAGAAAACAAAAACCAACAACA
>JAMKCH010023777.1:0-74472 GCA_023653785.1 Ophioderma brevispina
GATGTAATATGACGGAGACCTCCGAGTCCTAACACGAGATATGAAAAATTTAGGACATTCCTAGCCTAAAGAGGGATAAAGATTACTCGCACAGCGTTGTGAATGGAATGTTTTTTGTTTTCTTTTTTACCACATCGTAGTATAGTATCTGTTAAACTGTAAGGTATTTGCTTAATTAAGTAAGCGTGTAAATAAAAGTGTTTAAACATTTTAAACACTTAAAGAAGCAAATCCAGGTACTTGATTCAAAAGACTGTAGCTCGGCCTATTCCTGAAAGATGCACAATGGTGGTTCATTCAGGGTGCAGTTTTTACTCACTTTTGACTCACCATACACGAAGTCGCGAGTCTATTTGTACTCACTTTTGACTCACCATTACATGCTTCATATTTTAAAAGGGTATCATTACCTCGGGGACATTCTTAATAATAACAAAGAGATACTCACAGCTTTAAAGGCCTCATATATGGCTTTGAACGGCAATTGGTCTTTATTATGGAAAACCTGCCGATTGCCATGTAATATCGGCACTCCGTGAACGTTGATGCGATGACAATTAAGACCATACTGGCACGCATCGGGACGAAAATTCCATTCGCAAGGGAACACATACAAACACTCTGAAATGTTAAAAGCAATGCAAACATGGATACATTAGGTTTTCAGTACAGTAAATATGCGCATCCTAATGGCGAAATGTCCTAGATTTACTACTTTATCGCTTATTACCCGTGGCAGATGGTTTAATTTCGGAGTAGAAAAAAACACACAAAATTGAAATTTACACGAGCATAGATAGTCTATAGATCATAGATTTCAGACCTCAGGTGGTCAGAAATATATGTGCAATGATAATGGACAAACCCGGGATGGTCTCAGCTATCGGAAGCCGGAAGCTGAAAACAGAATTCAAATCAGACTTTCCGTTTGTGAGTGGTGTTGTTGTTTTGTGTTATTAACGTTGTGCTATGAGTCAATCCTAGAAATTGAGGGTTCAAAAAGTACTCCTAAATAATCGTAGATTATGCGCGATATTCATGATATTATTTGACTAGCGAGATGTACTATTTGTGTCGGTGTCACATTGGTTAATTATGGACACACTGTCTCATCTATGCAGGGTGACATTTAAGTTTAGCGTTGCCATTGCAATTATGCATGGCTATTTTTCGGCAGTGGAAACAAGTTTGAATTGAGAAATGCAATGGGAGTATTGATTGCTGTCATAACTATATGCGCAGAACTGTGTTTTGACTAAGCAGGGTCAGTTGCGGCGCGGTCAAGCATGGTTCCGTTATGCTAGAAATTGTAGATGAGAATGTCTAGTTAAGGATCAGTAAAGATCATCTGGCTTGGTCATATGTGTTTGAAAATTGAAACGGTTCCAATTATTTTTTTTTCAAAACACAGCAGCCGACAGCATCCCGCTGAGCTACTGTTATGAATGTTTTTTTTTTGTTCCAATAGAGTCTCTTCAACAGACTTTAGTTGGCGTCTGTGGAAACTTCATATCCAGATTTAATAATAATGTTTTAAAACAAAAATATGTGACCGGTTAAAAGTTTTTCTGTTTAGCTGTTTCGGGTGGTATAAAAGGAACAAATTTAGACAAAAAAATTTCTACACGGTCTTCCAATGTAGAAAAAAAGCAGTGTGTGTGACCTGATGTTGGGGTAATCCATGCATAGCGGGATGTTGCCGGCTGCTTTGTTTTCAAACGGTACAAATACTTTTTTGATATTGACAGAAATTTTGTGATGGAGGGATATATCGCAATACATTTTGACAAAAAGGGTTCAGAAAGGTCCATTTAATCAACCTCGTCCTCATACAAGTTAGGTGGCGAGATTACTATTTTTCCATCAATAAATGTATGAGGTTTTTATATCCCTAACGTCACTTAACTGCATTTAAATGCACTCCTTGGGTTGGAGGGAAATTGCTCCTAGATCTAACAAGAAAAATAACGCTACGTCATTTTTTGCGGTGATTTTCAGATTTTCCTCTAGGAAGGTCAGGGAGGTGAGTATTTTGTTTTTCGTGTCATTCCATGCATATTGTCGATTTGGAGGGGGATGTATTTAAAAAGCCATTGATGTACATATATATAGTATAGTAGATGCATTATTAAGTGCAATTCATTTGGTATTGTAGATTAAAGCTTCAAAAAGTGGTATATTTAATTTCAAATAAATTAATTGTTATGACGTCTCGTAGACGTCAAAGGTCAGAAATACCTTTCAAACACAAATAAACGAGCCTTGTGCACAAGTGATTTAAAGTTTATATAATATAACACAGATTTAATGATTTTAATCAGTTTGGTTCAAGAATTTGGTATGTCCAAAACAATATTACATATATTAAAATTACACACAAATAGTTAAGATATTATTATTAGAGTTCACTGGTGTCCCAATTTAACGGAAACGTTTTAGTTCAACGATGATATGTCCTCACAGCGAAGACTCCAAAATGACAGTATGCAGAGTCACACTTATATATCCTCAGTTAATATTCCATTGGAATCCTCTCAGTCCTGAAGATAACTTTTGTCCAGTAGTTTAAGACGACAAGGTTGATTAAGTCCCTCGACGACACTAATATTCCACAGTAACAAAATCCAGGTATTCTACCACCATCAGTCTGCCGCTAATGTCCTCATTTAGGACCACAAACTGGAATCTCTTTTTGATTCCAAACCTGAAGCTCTTCTGGCTTAAAAGACAGTTCAGCTATCAAGCTCCGGCGGCATCCAAAATATTATAATTCTGGCACTATGATAACACAAATCTAAAATATTGTAGATTAAACTAGCTATAAATATACATGTATAGCTCCTGGTTACACTGCTGCTCTAAGTCTTCCAGTGACAAGTAGTTAACTACTCACAGTAGATTCTCCTTGTCTAATACTAAAAAATAGGTATAACAACATTATCATGCATAAACATAATCCTACCACGTCAAATCAGATCAATAAATTACTCATCGTTGCACCATTTTATATAATAACTTCAATTGTTTTATCGCAAAGCATAAACCGGTGACTCAGTTTTCTAAAATCTAAATCATGGAGACATTCGCATCAACCTCTCTAGTTGTCAACAAACAGGTGCAAATCTCAAAATAGAACTAGGGGATTCCACTGCTCTTGCACAATCTATCTTCGTAAATCACACCTGTTGAGGTCTCCAATATATCACAAGGTGATTCAATAATAAACAAGTGCTTTTTCCATGAGAACCTTTTATCAAATAAAATTGAAAAATCCAAGTAATATTTGATCAGAAAATGGAGGCCAATATAAAATATATCTTGAGCTAAACTATCATGATTCTATGGGCAGAGGGTATTAAAGAATTTTAGGAGATAGGTGTATTTGTTGTCTTCCTGTGGGGTGGCATACGTGGTACCTGGTCACTAAATGTCGTATAGTTAATCTAAGCGACATCACTTTCATGGAGGAGTCCGCTCTCTGTATACGCACCAGAGCACTGGGAGAGCGTGGACTAGTGGTTAGGGTGCTACCGGTTACCAAAAATTGCCGGGTTAGAATCCGGTGGGACACTTAGCTGGGATTTGTGATTAGGGTAATCAATCGGATTCGACCTGTATACAAGTAATGCTTAAATACGGAATGAACGTTTCCTCCATGGTTCACTTGAATTGGCAAAATGAAATCATGAAAGCATCTAGTCCTTCGGAGGGGACGTTAAGCGTCGGTCCCGGGTACAGAGAGGCACAATGTAAATGTATATCGCAACCAGTGTCGAATAAGAGTAGGGTTGAAAAACCGTGACAGTTCCCAATCCTCCACCAGCCTCAAAACGGCCATTTAGAAGCTAGTATCAGGCTACACGCGCCCCGCGCGTTACTCCAGTGAAAAAGTTTTCTAATGCCACAGTCTAATGGCCACATACTAACCATTTCATGATTTGCTAGAAAACCACTTGGGTATTATGAGAATGTTATGACACACAATTTGTGACAAATTTTGGGTAGTGACCCATACATGTATAAGATCGAATACGACGATCAGAAGGACTACAGTAGATTTAGTAACATCAAGTCTGCTTTACGCCAAAAAATACATCAAGCGTTAAAGGTACGAGACTAATATGAGACTACGGGCTACCATGACCCCCCCTCTGCACACCGCGGGATGTTGGACGACACAATTTTTGTGATGAAGGCTTTACCATTAAAGCAATGATTCCGGTTTCTGCAAAAATCCCCACCTGGGTTAGTTAAAACGGTGAGGGGGCGCTTTTTTTCAAAAATGGCCGCCCAAAATTCAACCACCCCTTCTGGAGAGACGGAGAAGAATTACCAACATGCCTAGCACAAACAGAAACATCACAGGCACTGATTTGGTACCAATAGATAGATATGTACTCCAATTTCCAGATACCAAAATGAGTACCAACATGAATAGCATACACACAATGACGTCATAAAGTTGAGTTAGAAAATTTAATGTCCATAGACACACATAGGGGAAAATTCAATTTTCCCCAAAATGTTTAGGCATATCCAATTTATGCGGTTGTGGCTCTACTGATGAAATAAATAGTTTTAAAAATGAGAACCTTTAGTGCTATAATATGTGTGAGTCGATAAAATGCGAAATATCAATTCCCACCTTAATAAGCCATGTGGTATTTGAAACATTTCTCAACATATGACATAATAGTGACGTCATAAGGGGGGATGTTGGTATTATTTGTAAATAGAAAGAGAAAACTCTAAGCTACCCTGTGGTACAAATTAACAGGAACGGATGTGCAGTAACGAAAAATAACGGGGGGGGGTCGGGAGGGTTGTACAAAAATGTCTGCAGGTAGACGGGTGAAGTATATCGATGTATGAGAGATTGGTTGGGATGCACTACAGAGAGGGCCAATTATCAGCCTGATTTGGTTCCAGGCAAAGTGGCAGAGCCAGAAATTCCTCAACCAGATGATCATGTTGGAAGTTAAATGAGGGTGCACTAGATACAAGTGGACATCAGGAGAGTTGATGCCACATGAGTTGTAGTAGAGTAGAATAATCTGATACAGAAGAGACAATGAAGACAGACCAAGAGAGGAGGAGGATAGAGAAGATCAATTTTGACTCAAAGGGCTGCATTGAGCTGTTTATACCAAGGAAACAGACATTTCTTAAAAGATCGCCAGGACATATACCAATGAATTATTAAAATTGGAAATTTTCGTATCGTATCCAAAAACAGTGGTTCTCAAAGGTGATCTAGCCAGAGGTGGGTACAATGTATGGCGGCGTCACTGAATCGTTGCAATCCTTGTCTCTGTGCATTATTGCAACAACATATGGCAGCAGAGATGCTCCAGTGTCCGGATTGCTTCCAGGTAGACTCACTTCTACAAGGAAACTTTAGTTCGGGCCGATTTCTGGATTTCAATCAGCTGAGACACCGCCACTCAGCCCACGAGAAGCCAGCCACAGGCGGAAGAGACGCTCCCCAGGCCTCAATACCAATACATGCCACTTGGTGACAGACGGTCTTTCCTTCCACAAGCCAACTCCCCCACACTCCTTAGAGACTGATTTCAAAGGAGACCGAATTGCCAACGAAGAAACTACCCGGGACCTAAGGCGGTCCACAGCCGGCCTCTGTCAAGTACGGGCGCGCTCAATACCGATACTTGGCAGCTATGTCATGCATGATACGCGGCGCATGTAAAGTTGTCCGTGGAGCGTGGCCGAAGACCACCCCGCGACAAGCGCAGGGAAGGCATCCAACGATGGGTCAGTTCTGGCGGACCCCTCCCATACAGGGCAAGAACGTCTACCATGAGCAGCACAGGCAAGCGCCGTCGATCTCAGGCTACGGGCAACATGTAATGGAAAAAAGCCCCTTGTGGGGGTTAAGGGGCAGAGACCCCGGAAAGAAGATCTGAGTTCAACATGGCGAGGCTAGGAGAGGGTTATGTCCTCATCGTGAAGCGAGAACTATGCTGAATGTTGCGGGGTACAGGGGGGGACGGAGCCCCAGAAGCTTTGGGTTTTTTAAATGTAGCCGCATCAGGAGAGCTTCGGTTATCTCACAATATATGAAGCTGATGACTTATACTGCACCTGCCGGGGTCCAGGGTTCGGAGCCCGTGGGAAGCTCTGGAGTGAACTAGCATGTTGCGTGCCTGCGGAGAGAATCTCAGTAAATCTTCAATCTGAAGCAGATGTAATATACTGCCACTGGCAGGGGTCCAAGGGGCGGAGCCCCTGGATGCTCTCGAGTTTTGTTTGAGTGCCTTCGGAGAGATCTCAGTAATCTCATTATCTCAAAGCAGATGATATCCTGCCTGTGACAATAACAACAAAAATCACAACAAAGGATTTTTTCCTTTTATTTTCCGAAACATCATTCAGCGCCCCCGCGGTGGTGTCCGGGGCATGTGACCCCTCCCCTTACCCTCCTAGCTCGGCACTGATTACGATGGGGGTCTTATAAGAGAGGCATTCCAACGGCTCCTAATAAACAGGACATCACGTGCTCCAATGGGCGCTCCCGACCAGTGTAACCTCAAAGGTGACGCCTGGCACGGACGCGCAAGACGGGAAAGCACACAACCGTTGCCCCGATGAATTGCTCGCTGATGGTTCTCCTCACAATTAAGGACGAGCCCATCTAAAGGCCCTTGGAGTTCTCCCTGACATCTGCATCTTGTGCGCCCATTCCAAGATTTATATTTCAACAAAAAACGACAGGCTCCCGAACTCTCAGGGCCGGGGCCGGCACCAGAGCCGAAGGGAGGGCATAGCCGCTCCCCCGGGGATTCCAGCCCGAGCCCACATAGACCAAACCAAGCCCCATTGGTTGGAAGTAAGTTTAGTAATTGCTTAACAACAACAACTTAATGTGGACGCGATTTGGTTACGTCGCTACGCGTACACTCCTTCCCTGAAGCTCTCGCCGCAGTGGGTAGTGAAGAAGCTTGTTGCCCACTTAGTTAACCATCCGTCAAGACATCAGACTCAAGAAACCATGGTATGCGGTTTTCAAGGTGATCAGTGATTAAGGAGGCTTGTGGTTGTGGTCTATCTAGGTATAGTAAGTCATTAGACCCTTTACATAAAGCGCACCTCTATATATCACTTGAAAAGGCTAACTACTCATTTTAAGTGTTTACTTACCTCAAACTAATTATCCACAGTGCATCATGACAACGTATATAAGTAGGTGACACCGGCATTTGCCTTTATTAAAGAGGCAATTAAGTGTTGTAAACGACACGTGGTTTCATTTTTGGTGGCATTTTGCAATATGAGCCCTCTAGAGCAAGGTTATATGCCAAAGGTGGTCACTTTACGGGTGTGTTTTGGGGCGACTAAGTAGTCAAAGTGCATGAATTTGGATTCAAAAAATTAAGATGTCAAAAAAAGGGCATGAAGTGAATATGGCCGTCATTTTGAAAAAAGCGCCCTCACTCTTTAACCCAGGATGCGGATTTTTGCAGACAACATGATTTGATAGCTATATGTATAGGGTTTCCAAAAATAGTGTCTCCAAAATCCCCGGGGTGCATGTTGCGGTATGGGGCTCAAAAAGAGAAGTTGTTTTGTTTAGGGGTGGCTTCAAACTCACCCGTCGGTTGTCTTGCAGTTCATGGCGGGTTGTTGTAAGGTGTTATTGGTTTGGACAATGGAAATGGAAAAAATGTTCGAACCTAGACGAAGGGGACGGAAACCGGCAAGCAACTGTTGACTTGCGGTTCATTGCGGTTGAACCATGCTTCATTGTTTAGATCAATAGACAACTCTATAAAATAAAGGGTCAACATAGAACCCTTTTTGACCTTAGAATGCGTAGAGTGAAAAAATACAGGACAAAAAGGGTTCTATGTTGAAACTTTATTTCTACGCGTGTAGAAACCTGTTCAAATCTGGAAGAACCGGGCGGAACGAAAGCAACAGTTGGTTGAGTTAATGAGCCGCCCTTGTGTTAACGGAAAACTTGACATTTCTTCATAGTGTATCTGGTTTTCACATTAACTATTGAGAAGACGATTTTGTTGGTTTATCAGGATCTTTTGATACCTCCAGAGTAGAATGTGTTTGGCTATCGCTCCTTCTAAATTAATATGAACTCTTAAATGCCAAGGGAAATAATTAAAGTTTTTTATGAAGACACTTTTGAGATCAGCTTTACCGGGAGAACGTAAAACAAAATATTAAGAATATCTGGTCGCCAAATTCCATTTGGTTTTTGTATTTCTATAATCTGTATAATTATACAGTCCAGTTATATGCTCGTATCCTGGTTAGGTTCATCATGAAAACTCTGAGTGAGCCCGTTCGGGCGGTTAAAATGGGTTTGCTGCTTCGCCAATCGCTGATTTACACAGATTGATTGCGCCTGTCAGGGCATGGCGCCATGACCGCGATTGTGTCGCGTTGAAAACTCTTTGAAGAAACTCCCAAATGTACTAAAGAAAGCCAAGAAAAAAGCACGTCGGTATACACATAAAGACAGGAATCCAACGTCTTTGATAAAATCTGAAAGGAAAATTATAATGATATTGACAGGAAATGAAACGACTGGATACCAATTTTCTTGCCTCATTTAGAAGAAAACACACGAACTGAAACCTTTTGGGACTGTATAGGTTTATAACAATTATTTTTGTGGTTGAAGGTTTGTCTTATGTTAAATTTATTTAAAAAAGACAGAATTTAATAAATTTCCCTTTTTAATAAATAAAACACTCTTTAAAAAATAAAAAAAGCGTTTGTTTTTTTTTAAAACTAATTTTAAAGCAGAAAACCAGAATCAAACAAACTTATTAATGGACATAGTTTTGACACCAAATTGGATTAGTATTTCATTAGCTACATCTGAGCACCTTTTACGAAATTTCATTGATTGGAACTATGATTTTTCTTAAAAACTCTAATGTTACACGATTTCTATGGGGATTAGAAATATAGAGGCGATTTAAAAAAAAATCATATCCTTTGTAGGCTTAGGTGGCAAAATGTTTGACAATGGATTTTCCTTATTTTTACAGGGGCAAATAATCTTATGTTCGGACTTAGGGAAGGGTCATTCTTTACGCCAGGGGCAATGAAGTATTTGAGGGGGAATACGACAACAATTTGTGAACGAGGAGGAGGGAGGGAATATGGAAAGGTCATAAAGGAGAGAGGGGAAAATGAAAAACTTAACAAACGGTTTGTAGAAGTGTTTATAGTTGCCGGGCCATAGTCCACCTACAACGTAAAGGATAGGGCACCGTAGTGATTCTTCACGCAACGAGTTGCACGCTTATGCAGTGTCGTCTACGGAACCCGGATTACGGCTCCCGGAGGACTATCTACTTTTAATCGGTGTCATTAAATACAGTTGTCGGTGACTGAGTGCACGGCCTACACCAATCTAGTTATTGTTTCTCATGGAGTGCGATACACATCTTTTTCAGCACTGTACCTAACTGCCTCGTCTACAAGGTCACGGTTTATTCAATACATGTTGCATGGTAGATGGGACACTCTCTCATGGGGGACACTCAGGTTATTTACACCGGTAATGTTTTAAGTTATCATATATAAAGGATTTTTTTTCACCAAGTGCAATAACTTCCGTATCATATGCTGCCGAAGTCAAGTCCTAATATGACAAACGTTAGTTTGGACGTTATTTGTCAAAGTTAGATACTATTGCCAACCACCACGTGATTATATTTCATGAATAAGTAAAAGTCTAGGTCGCTGGAGGCCAATAGAGCACTGTATTCTGACCCTTTATCAGAAGTCAGAGACTTCCTATTAAAATCCCAGCTTCCGCTTTTTTTAGGAAAAGTGACCGTAATTGGCAATATCGTTTTTTCGAAAATGGCCAGTAAGTAATTCTGCCTGGGCAAGCATTTGTGGTTGCCCTTCTTACTCCTATGAAATGTCTTTATATACAAGTGTAGCCATAACAACAGTCAGCCATTTTTATTGGATGAATGAAAACTAGAAATAAATGAAACCAGCAGGATGGTTTGTCGAGGTTCGGGTCAATTCGTTTCTTGTCGCGTGCTATTAACATTTTTGATGGTTGATGCACGTGAAACAGTTATCAGATGAAAAAAGTCAGGCTGTTGATAAATACACTGTGTTCCAATTTGGCATAATAAAACACCCCAAAAAAAATCCACACCCATGAAATTGTCTGTCAAAGTTCAAACGATACATCGGGGAAATTATAAATTAGGGGATATAAGGGCGTATCAATAAAAACGCACAAACCTTCTTTCCATTTTTGTGGTAATGTGTAAAATTTATGCCAAAATTAAACTAGTGCCCTCTTTAAAGCCACAACTCTCCTCTTTCAATGAAGGTAATTTATTCATGTGCGATCATGGATAATAGATTAATCATTGTTTTGCACAATGGGACAAGTCAGATTCGGACAAATTCAATACAAACCCATTCATGCATGACTGAGTGAGAAGAGAGGGACATATGACTGGATTGTTTTTTTGTTAGCCATTACTGAACTTGGTCCAAGCAACTGACCTTACACATGGATAGCGGGTTACAGTCGCCGAGGAAACTCAGGGTTGGTTTTCGCCCTCTACAATATGGCGTTACATGCATACACCTGTCAAACAATAGAACATAGTGGGGAACGTGTGCAGCAGTAGGTGTATGCATTGTTTCGGCCATATTGTAGAGGTCCACTTAACCAACTTCCTGTGTTTCACTCGGCGACCATAATTCAACTGTGCGGCAGCCCCGCTATCCATGTGTGAGGTCAGGGTTCAAGCCCACTTTGTCCATCTTTAATCGGTTACCCCTGACCGACATAACAATTTCCGATCGTTGGGAAAGAGGAGGAATGGGGTTGTAGATGGCATTAATATGTTTGATTTGTAATTTTACACAATTACCACAAAAATGGGAGCAGTTTTGGGCGTCTTTATTGAGACGGCCTGGTAAATGGAAGCGGTGTTTATGCGTATTGTGACACCTCATTTGTGGCGATCGACTGCGTATGTGAAGTTATGCTACCTTGACCGAACCCACCAGGTTTAACAGTGGAGAATTAGCATGTAGAGTCATGTATATAGAAAGAAAGAAGCGGATTTCACTGAATTCCATGGGATAGTTAGATTGTAAGACTATCGATCGCCCAAAATGAGGAGTCAAAATACGCGTAAATAAACACCGATTCCATTATAATATCCCATATGTATAATCGATGTTGGATCGTTAAACACTTCAAAAATGGTTTACTCAAACATGCATTTCACAATTTGCTCAAGGTAGGATAAACGTAAATTTATGTTTTACCCGCCATGCTGATTAAATCGTGACTGAGTTGACTCAATTGAATCATCACGCTAGTTATAGAGTATATAGTCTAAATAGTTTTGAACTAAAAAATTGATTATATCTACACTAGACTAACCAATTCAAATAATGTAGCAGCATATAGCCAAATTTAACACAATTTGATTTTCTCTAAGAACCAAGTTCACCTTGGTCTTTGACCAAGACTTACTTAGACGGTTATAAGACCACCGTATGTAAAATGAAAAATTATGGTATCAGCATATAAAGGGTTTTTGATTAAGTATTCTAATTTAATTAATGGCCTCCAAAGGTATATATTTAAGCAAAAAATCACCACAATTTAATTACTTTAATTTTTAATTAGTTACATAGCTCGATTGTTTCACTCCGGTGGTGCCCAAGGGGCTCCCTAGGGACCCCACCCTAATTAGGCTATGGAAGCCTTTGGTATCATATCAAAAAACTCCTTCAAACATTTAATTGCGTAAACCGCGAAATCGAAAAACAAAATGTGGGTACCAGGCCCACCTTAGGAACTTAAAGTGTTACAATAAACTGTCCTTCGCCACCGAAACGTCAGAGCACAGAGCCGTAAAAAAAGTAACACAAAAAATGTAAAGAGAATAAATAAAAATTAAACTACAGACAAAAAATTAAAGCTAAATTAAAGTAAAATATTGACAAAATAAAATTAATAAAAACAAATAAATAATTAAAAATGAATAAATAGAGAAAAACACGTTTGCGCGAGAAACAAGATTGTTCTTTCTTTATAATGCAAAATAAGTGTTATGATTCTAACTGAGGGCTTACGATTATGTGGATCCACTTGATTGTTGGCTATGCTCATATCTCTCCTCTCTCTCGATTATCTATCATTCACCCTCTTATTGGGTTATACGCAATGCCAAGATTTTTGGGACTTCCATCTCTCTGTTCCTCTCTCTCACCCCATCTCGCTTCTCCCTTTCTCCCTCTCTCGGTCTAATATTTGTTTTCGCTCGCTTCTTCTTTCGCTTCCGATCTATAATATATTCTAATGATTCTAAAACATGTCCTTGGATGGAATCTTATCGTCAAAGTTTCAATTTCACAAAATTTGAATATTAAACTGACGCATGATAGCCTTTGTGATGCCACAACTTAAAAACAAGCCTTCCATTCCTTGTAATCCTCTCCTGACGGAAATGAATATATACATCGGTTGGAAGTTAATGTTTCTCCTATAGGTGGCTGGCCCACTATTTGCACACAAGCGATTACGTAAAATTACATCATTAACATAAATTAGGTGTCCCATATTCTATAAAAAAATATTTCTGGATTTAAAAAGATATAAACCAATTTAAAGAAATAAAACGAAGGTTTAAACATATTGTCAGCCATTATCAATTCCCTTCCAGGAAAAGTACGCATTGCTTATGCTATTAAACCCAAAACACTTAAGTGATTATTGCAGGAAAATATCGGCACATATATAATGAAATATCATAAATAAACGTACCAGAGGTTTCATGGCCATTGGAGGATTCCTGCGAAAAAATCCTAGATTTATTCAGACCAATTACACAACTGTTACCAATATGGAGCTACCATGTTTATACGTGGTATATGTACAACGCCGCATCCAATACCGAAACAGAAGCCAGCGAAAATATATCCAATACGCATCAGTGCCAGTTTGCCACAAGCCATCCTCATTGGTGAACTTCGTGAGCACACAAGGATAGGAGCGAAGTTCGTTTAGATTTTTTATTGCAAAACGACCACGTTTTAAAACCTCAGTGATTGAGAAAAATGTTAAGAGGGGTGTTTAGATTCATTTTGTGATTAACAAAAGGTTTTAGTTGGCCCTAAATACTAAACATCCTTTAGAAACGTGGACATGGAAAGGGGGGTCGCGTATTATTTATAGTTTTATCGCAGTCGCCCTGTAACCCCTGATCTCTATAGAATGCGATATTGACTACAATGAACTGGAAAACCGCAGGCATCTTGGTCTCCGAACATCAAGACTATTCCAGAGACACCTGGTTTAACAGAGGTTTTATCCCGGGTGCACGTTTAGAGACATGATCAATACGCGCAACTACAATGAGCTCATGAATTGGCTGGTTCTTGTAGTTCGGTTTATGGGCTTATCCACATTCAATAGAACAATTTGTATAAATGAAAGAGCAACGTAAACACCTGCTTGGTTTTTTTTTTTTGGAATGACCAATATGGCCACCATTTGCTTCAATTACGAAGCCCAGGTTTCCAATCATTGTATAGAGATCATGTCGAAACCCACTAATGCCAAGGTTCAGGCAATGTAGTACTTTTCAATGTACAGAGTGTGGTTCTCTAATGTTTATTGTAAAAACGATATTGCTCAAGATACCAGGCTCATTTTATAAAACTTAGGAAGAAGATATGCCTTTTGATAAATCATATATTTTAAAGGAAAACGGTAATATTAAAGTGTTGTGGTTTTTAATTTCACTGTTAAAAGTAAACGCCGATGTCTTTCATACAGGCCAAAACATGATAACAACCGCTCATCTTTCAATTGGTGTGGAACGATCTTAAACATGGCTTGTGGCAATTAAACGATTATTACGTAAATAATCAACGTGGCGGCTTCCTTTTAAATTCATCTACTGCTTCGAATGTTAAGCGGCAAATGGTGGTTTCTAGCAGGAATACTCCAATGAACATGCAACCATCTGGTACGTCATTTTAGATATATTTCATATATATGACGCGATAGATTCATACCAATAAAGCGCCTTTAGCAGTTGAAGGACACAACAATGGAAGAAGAAAATTGCCCCATATGCTTACTGTCAAACCCTAAGCACCATTATTTTAATTTGTGTTTGTAAGATTGTTTAATGTTCGGAAGCTTCTTGAACTATAATACTTGGAAAAAGCCTTAGTCTTTGAGGGTTATTTTTAATGAAATTACTGAAAGGTTGATGCCGATCTTGCAAGGACTGCTGTTCTGATCGAGGAGCACTGGGGTGCAGTGGAACAGTGCAGGACTCGTGATCGTTGGACCGTTAAAATCGTTAGTTTGAGTCGAGACACTGCGGTTACGTGTGTGTCCCGGGGCAAGGTATTAATCTCAATTGCTCGTTGACCAAGGAAATCTGCGGCGAGCTGTATGATAATATTACAATTTAAGTACTGATAGGCTTGTGCGATTGTAAGGCATGTTTGAGCAGCCCCCTAGATGAAGCGAATGATTGTGACGATTCTTGAAGGCGGGTAATACCGTACTCCCGCCGGAATAATAAGAATTGGGCAATCAGCGCTCTGAGCATGTTTACGGGATTAAGCGCTATATAAAAATGATTCTTACTTTTTCGGAAATCTTTATGATCCACAATACCAATTCACAGGAGTAAATGGAGATAAAAAAATAACCGCCTTGCCATGAGAGTTTCTTTGGCGGCAGTTAAAAATTCGAATAGAGTCAGATGAAAGTGGGTTTAAATTATAGATATCCGTGCATACATCTAACGGGGGGGGGGACACGACCCCCTGTCGATTTGGCATGGGGATTCCAAACGTAATTTCGGGAATGCTATGTGCATTACTATTGCCAATCGCTGTTCAGTACTTACAAAATCCCTTTAACCGTAGTTAAATTAATCTTGTAATAATGATGAAATGTGGAATCAATATTGACTCAGTCGGAGGTTGTGGATTTATTCACCCCGATGCAAAACAGTGTAATTCAAAAACGGTCATTTAGATTAAATATGTGAGTAGATATAGACTTTAGTTAAGTCTCCGTCCAATACGGGTATAGCGCCCTTCTACCGTAAGTCTTTGAAAAAGACTAGCACTCGGGTCGCGCCCGGATGTTGATGCCGATGTGAATTCACGCTAGCTGTTAGATGGACAGTCCTACCCTCCTTTACTAAAAGGCAAAATGCACCATCACGAGACAATATTGTTTTTACCATCCTAATACCATGTCCTCGAATGAGTTCAACAATTTTTAGATTTTTTAATATGTTGAACCATTAGGCAGTTAAAGTAAGATGTGTGCAGATGTGCGATCTAATCAATCTGGAGACTTACCACTTTAACCTTCCCTTACCGAAGATTTAACCTAGTTAGCCGGCCCGGTTTGCAAAGTTTAGGTGTTTTCATCGCCGCAAAAGACACTAAATAACAATCACTTCAGCTCTGATTATAGGAAATCTTAGGAAAAAGGACCATTACTTTGGGCGTTTCAGTAAACCTGACACACTTGCACACCTTTTTTCTGACCCAATTCCGGAAGGATTTTCGAATTCATACGGTGTTAGAACAAAGTGTCAGATGGGTCAGGTTACGGAACTCCCCATCTTTGTCAAAAGCTTGCTTCTAAAAGGAATAAAAAAAACAATACGTTTTGGCCAATAAGGGCCCGTATCCAGATCATGAAAAACCTATTTTCAACATCAAATTCGACCTGTTAGCAATGACTATTTGTAGTTTGTATTCAGCAAAGATGAAAATGCAAGGGTGCCTGTGGGAACATTGCAGCGACCTTCGCACAACCCGTTGTCTCTTCGTATCTTTTTCCACAGAACCCACGATGGTGTATCCTATAAAAAAATGACATCCAGAACACGGATATGAATGTGATATATCCAATGCAGCTTTTTCGGAAATTAAAGCGGACGTTGCTCTGAAGGTAGATTAAAGAACCACGGACGGTAGATAATGTAAGGGCACGTTAGATAAATTAAAGATAATATTTACGGCACCTCTATAGCTACGACGTAGGAATGATCGGTTTGTGTTTGAGGTTGTGTGAAAAAAAATAGTTGGGGCTTTCATAGTGAAACCGTTAGAATAATTTTTGAAAAACGTATCTGTGCGATAAAATATGGGTTGTAAAAATTCGGAGACTTTGTAGTTGTAGGGTGCAGAATACGTGTCAGGACGGGATTGTGTGGTTGTTGTTGCGGGCACACATGGTACATAGAGAACTTATGAAACAGGTTAATGCTTTGAGTATCACTATTTTATAGGATGGAGAGTATTTTATTAAACAAACAAAAGGGGAAGGAAAGATTTATTTCAACAATCATGCACCCTGCGTGTTGGCATTTCATGTTAGGCAGTCCGTGACACACAAAAAAATCCAAAATGTTGTACTAAGAGAAAAAAATAAGAAAACTAGGAAAAGGCTCCTTCTATACATGCGTATAGACCAGTTATAGTAGGATTTTTTTTTTTTATTCCTGTCAGTTCATTAACGTTTTTGGGCCGTGTCGACGATTCTATCGTTTGAGAGGTGTGACTTTAACCAATCAGTATAATAGAAATCGATGTGCACGAGAACAGGATTATAAGATTATTTAGGCCTAATTAAAAAAAGTCCCTTTTCTCACGAAGAAAATATAAAAGCAATCACTGATAAATTCCAAAACACCAAACTTGAACAAACTCTGAAGCATGTGGCGAACATAAGAAAATGATACGAATAAGAATATACTCACCAAAGGGCTTTTACGTCACTAGGAATACTAGAAAATTTAACAAGTTAAATTGATGTCTGTTCCATAACTAATATTTGACAGGGTGGTCCAATTATTTAGTAGTTTTGAGTTTTGGTTACTCATAACTACAATATTACGTGGCCTAACCTCCTCTTTCACCCAGCCTCGATTGTTGTGGAACCATTTATCCGTTCTTTGATTGCCGCCAAACAAAGGAATCGCTTAGGGCGTGTCTCCGGGACTGTACCACATCGATTCAATTGATTCTGGAATGAACTACATATCGATACAAAAAAGTCAGTAAAATGGTAAGCATCATATCTGTTGTACAAAGTTGAGCATTTCAGCTGTTAGTTTTTCATCTCAACGCATCCCTCTCCAAATGAATTCTTACCATCGACAATATGCGTTTACTGACAGGAATAAAAAAATCAGACTATCCTGGGCTATATTATCTGAAATAAAAATAATATTCAATGGAAACAAATTTGTTAAAAATGATTATCAAAGTGTATCACGGACGGACATTTGCTTATTTTGTATTGGTTTGTCCTAGCCAGGCTTCTAAACAACTGAAGAAGCTGAAATTATCAAAAGGACGGAATTACATTTTCTTTTTGCTGCAGCATCATGGTATCAAAGACAAATTTACATCTATTTAGAGCAAACTTTTGTACGTTTTGTAAATTTTTCAAAAAAATTACATTTGGCTATGGATTGTGTCCGTTCGTGACAAAAATGTTATATTTTGCGCTGTAAAACCAGAAAAACTTAGGATTTTTCAAACCACCTTCCCATGTTGAGGTGGAGATATTGAGTACTAATCAACCTATTCAAAATGGTAAATAAATGACAAAATTGCTTCTTTCATTACTTTGGATGTCCGTCCGTGACAGTGAAAAACGTCCGTCCGTGACATTTCTGTTTCGGACAATACAGATTGTGTGGACAATCCTTCTACCTGGGAAGTAAGTCAACTAACCAAGCTAACTGATGTACTGGGTATGGGTAATATTTGTCAAGTTGAGGTGTGATGGATAAAAATTGCACTAAAAGAGTACTAAAATGCCATAAAACTATACAAGACTATAATAGAAAAAAATACGAAATACATCAAAATACAATATCATACAACAAAAACATTTTGGGAGAGCCTGTATACGTCTTTCATCTCAACCATTGTCAACCTATATGATTTACTTTTCTATTCTTGTACATTAACTTGAAATGTAACTTTGTGATCAGTTGTATGTGAAAAGAGAGAGCATTTGTGAATAAAACTATCGGTATTTGAACGGCGGTGTCCATGTAAATGCCAATATTACATGACTTTATACGCATGTAGACTTACCCCCCCCCGGCCCCCACAACTTATGGGTTGGACTTAATATGACAGTGATATTTTGACCTTCTGATAGATGCAGCCCGTTAACAATATTTTAATTGTACCCCTTGGGAATAAGTTAAGGTAACAAATTTAACAAACATGTATATCTCAGTTGCCAGACATACGTAAAACAAAACATAGTTAATAACATCACATCGAAAACTGGTAGTAAATTAATCCTGAAATTAAAAACATAGTTAACCACATCACAACATCATGTCGTAAAATGGTAGTAAATTAATCTATTGCAAACAAACGTATGTCAATAATTAAATGTGAATACGTACATTCGCAATTGCGCATATCTTTCTGTGAATGTGAAAATGCCAGCAAACACATGCGACTATTTTAATGCACATAAACATATGCGAATAATTTAATGCGCATCAAGTTGTGCAAATGTTATGCGGATATTTTAATGCGCATAAAGTTTTGCAAATAATGTTATGCGGATATTTCAATGCGAATGATTTTATGTGAAGAAGCTTATGTGCAAAAATGTGCTAAAATGCGAATATAGTTATGCGGTAAATGCAGTTCGAACAAAACAATCTGTAAAACAGAGCAAATTCTTTGAACGCATTTAATGCCAGAAATGCGTTCCATACCCAAATTGGTATTTTTGGTGAGTAAGGGAAGAAAAAGAAAATCACTCGCCTAAAATATATACACTTTCATGAGCTAATCATACGTATTGACTTGTTCACCGCATTGCACTCTAAACTTTTATTTGTAAGACTATACTATAGCATTTCTTACGTGTCTTTTAGCAGCTTCTTCCCATCTCCGACAGTCTGTTGCCTTCCTTGTATTGTGAGTGGTACCTCTTCCTGCGACTTCACCCCTTTCCCGTGTTCTTCCACTTTCGGTGCATCCTGGTTATTTGTGCTAAATTGCTGCCTTCCTTGTATTGTGAGTGGTACCTCTTTCTGCGACTTCACCCCTTTCCCGTGTTCTTCCACTTTTGGTGCATCCTGGTTATCTGTGCTAGATTGCTGCCTTCCTTGATTTGTGAGTGGTACCTCATCCTGCGACTTCACCTCTTTCCTGTGTTCTTCCACTTCCTGTGCATCATGGTCTTTTACGCTAAATTGCTGCCTTCCTTATTTGTATGTGACTCTCCCCGTTTTGTTTCGGCAATGTATGTTTTCACATTCTTCAAATTCTGAAGCTTGATTTTGTGTTCGATATTTTTCGGAGGTTCAAAGGAGTGTTGTAGATAGGTCACATTCAGGGCGTGCATTATACTCCCCTTGCAAGTTTACGTTTAGCCTATTCAGCAGTTCCTTGTATGTGAAATAAAAACCACGAAAGGACCATTCATTAAAACAAAATCTGAACTCAACTTAAAGCAATAAAGTAAAAGTAAAGGACTTTTTTGAAGAGCGCCTCAATCAAATTTGTGCAGAGTTGTGCAATTGTATTGGTAATGTTTAGGTAAACAATACCATGTGGAACAGTAATTCTCAAAAGGGGAGTTCCGTAGTAAACCTGACCCATCTGACACACTTTTTTCTGCACACTTATGAATTCGGAACCTTTCACGGAATAAAGCACAGGCTTATTCCCTGAAGGTTTCCGAATTCATTAAGGGTGGTCAGAAAAAAGTATGTTCAGATGGGTCAGGTTACGAAACTCCGGCTCAAAAGTGTGCAACGACGGAAGTCAATGTCAGTGATGGAAGAGAGTATTTTTTACGCGAGGAGGAAAAATGGACACAGGGGCAGACATTGAACTCATGTATACATAGCATTTGAAATAGGATAAGAAAAAATATTATGGTTAGATAAAAAGGGAATCAAAGTTTAGCGTATAGTTCAAAACCTCAAACCTGAAGCATTTTGATCCACAGTTTGAAGGGGATTCCGTAACCTGACAAACATTTTCTGGACACACATAACCCTTCACGGAATACAGCTTACCACTTAACTGCATAAGGGGGTTTGCAATTCCGTTAGTGCATAACATAACGGGGGGGGGGGGGGGGGGTTCTAGGGACCCCCCCCAATAAAAAAAACCCAATTTTGCCTAAAGGAATTTTTTCGTGAAATCCAACACATGTTAGAAGGCTTCAAAGACATCAAACAATACAAAAAAAATAAAACTGAAAGAAAGTTGTTCGTAAGGAAAATTAGGGCAAAACTGATTTTAATTTTGCGGCAAAATGTGCGAAAAAGATACTAATTCGTTTCTGCATTTCTACGGCCTGATTCACGTAGACTTTTGCTGATTGCTTTAATTGGGAAGAATGAACTATATTTAAATTTAAGCACAAATAGCAATGTCTCGTGCCATTTATATTTTTTTTTAGGTTTTTACTGTTTAATTACCATTATCGTGGAGCGGTCAAGGGACTGCAAAATGGCGGGACCCCTCCCTCGGTACAAAACAAAATAACAAACACTTTTTTTCAATGATAATAAATGTAGAAATTACGAAAATGCTGGTTGTGGTAAAAAAAATTTGGTGGAGGGGTGTTTTTTGGCAAAAAAACTCTATTTGGGCTAAAAATTAAGGAAAGAAAAAATCACGATTTTATTTTAAGCCAAAACAGAAGATTG
This sequence comes from Ophioderma brevispina, assembly GCA_023653785.1. Classification (NCBI taxonomy): domain Eukaryota; kingdom Metazoa; phylum Echinodermata; class Ophiuroidea; order Amphilepidida; family Ophiodermatidae; genus Ophioderma; species Ophioderma brevispina. The sequence continues at coordinate 20,739 of JAMKCH010023777.1, forward strand.
ATGTGGTGGTTTTTTGTTATTCATAGATCTTTATTTTGTAGATTGCTGAATCGTCAAATGAACTTTTGGGTAAAAAGTGTATTATTAATTGGGGTGTTGGGGGGGGGAAGGTTCTTTGGCTAAAAATTAAGGAAAATGAGGATTTTCTCTAAGAAGAAAATAGACAAAAGAGCACCACATTTTACGTAGTAGTTAGCATCATTGTTTTTAAGATCCATATTTCATATATTTTCGGGAGAGCTGTAAAACGTTTTAGCAGGTGTTGTTTAGTCCAAATGTGCAAAGAAATCACTGTTTGGGTTTAAAAATTGAAAAACGGGCAAGAAATACACACAGATCTAAAGCACTAAAATTGGATGTAGTAATGAACTTCTCTCTGGAGATTTTGATTTCATGTTTTACAAAACAGTCAGGAAAGATAAAAGCAGAGTATTGATTTAAAAAAAGTAATTTTAGTTTAAAAAGCAAAATATTCAAAAAAATAATTTTACTATTTTGTCAGGACTGTAGCTTATAGGAGTTCTCAGTATTTAAATACCAGTTTTATATAATATTAGTTTGAGTGAGTAAAGACAGATAAATTACAAAGTTTTATATCATTTTAGGTCGTCCTATGCAATCGGAAAGACATTATGTCGGCATAATTCGCGTATCTGCGTGGCCGTCCGGGTTTGTCAAACATTTAGTACACTTTTGGATTAATTGGTTTGCTTGCTACATTGAGACAAGCGGTCTTGCGTAGGGTAACACATGAGGCTTTCTATCAAATGTTCGCTTAGAATATTCTACAGAATTATCCTTTCATAAGCTTTATTCCGCCCAAATTTATAATATGTTTACCTTTTCGGGTGGAGTACTTAATCCGTTTAGCAAAAAAGGCCTTGATTTATACATATCTTATTTCTCTACGACCTCCGAAGATCATGTGCTTTATGTGATATTGAGTGAAAATATACATTTCTCTCAAATAGGTTTCTAAAACCCGAAAAATAGTTAAACTTTAGTTACACATTAAAAACATCCTGTTTTATGCTCTAATTATAGTGAAAATACTTGAAATACCAATTGGCATTCAGTTTAGGTATTATGTTAACCAATGTCAAATTGGGCCACTTTAGTCAAAAACATGCATTTCTGGGCAGGAGAAATATGAATTTTTGAGATTTTTGTTCTATCTAAGTGATTTAGAGACTAGTCATAATGTCATACCGCAAAGCTTAAAAAAAAAGCCCTGCACGGGGGGAAAGTGGGTTAAATCGCAACAGTTCTTTGAAATCAAAGATGACGTGTATTTCAACCGGATTCTTGAAATTTTATGCGATTTTGAGATGATCTTGTGAATTTCATTCAATTCTCCAAATCCTCCAAATTTTTTTTTTATCATTTCCAAGACTCATTAAGCCCTAATGTGATTTTAAGGCAATCCTGTGCATTTTACAAATTAAATTCTGATGGATGTAATTTGTTGCGATTTTATGGAAACTCTGTGCAATTTAACAGAAATGTTGCGATTTAACAGAACCTTGTGTTTAAAAGAACTTGTGCGATTTAACATAATTCTGTGCAATTTAGGAGAGGAAAATCATTGGCGAGTTTACAAATTTGGATTGAATTTTGTGATTTATTAGCAGAATCTGTGTGATTTTATGGAATATTGTGTGATTTTTACGTTATATTAACAAAATCTTGTGCGATTTACAAAATGTTATAGCTTTTGCATAATAATGGCAAAGTACTTTTTTTAATGTGGCATTTTTGGCATTTGTCCACTGTACCCCCAGACTAGACAACCACTGTGGATATTAAAAAGAAGAAGGTTACCAACTCGCATACATTACATAATGGCAATAACCCTGCACTGTAACAGGAATATAAAATTGTACAGCTTGAATTAAAAAATATGTTGGAGTGAGAAAGTGTATAGTTACCTGTCAGTTGTTATGTTGTTTCTTGGCAGTACTGGACTTTTGTGCATTAAGAAGTTCGCATAATTTTGTGTGATTTTTTACGTTTTCTAAAAAATAGTGTGCGATTTTACCAGAAGAAGTTTGTATGCTTTTGCAAAATAATGGCCAAAGTGGATTTTTTTTTTACCGAAATTTGTTTTTTAAACCCTTTTTACTTTTTTTAAAAAAACCAAATATTATTTCCGGGGCAAAAAAACCAACATTTTCTCGCTCCGTCGCAAATCTGGGGTGTTGCCTTTTTTGAGCTCTTTAGGGTTTGCGTTTTTCATATTTTCGTATTGTTTTGTATATGCTTTCAAAGATGATTTGTTTGGTAATTAATATACTTCATGCTCGGGCATGCTTGCAAATCACCTTTTTACTAAGTTAGAAAGGATGTCCATTCACTAAGCATGAGAGAAAAAGGCTGTCATTTTCATAAAAAGATTCTCCAGAGCAACGATTACTCTTAATTCTTAGATTAAAAAATTAATCTAAGTGGATTGCTATTAAGGGACAAATTCAAGATTAGATTTTAAAAATTTGTAATATAAAAAAAGACTGAAATATTCAAATCTAATAGATTTTAATCTAAGAATTTAGAGAGTATGTAAATCCTGCTCTTAAATGAGGTCGAAGAGAATGTCCATTTAATGCTGTGAAATGCACCTTTAGAGATTTACATTCTAAATTAAAAAATGATCTTGGAATTTCTTTAGATTTATGGCATTGGTGATGTTATGTCAATAATGGGCATTTTTCTTTTCTGAAAATCCAGTTTAAACCTGAATTATGATTAATAATTCATTACACTTGATATAATGCTACAGGAAAGGGGCCAGGTCCTGTTCTCTTGGGGTACAAAATTTACAGCATTTTCAATCAATCATTCATCAAAATGATTTATAGAACCCACACAATGCTCAAGTCCACCAAATTGCAAAAAAGTATAATTAATTTGCAAAAAACAATGAACATGTTTGGACGAAATTACTATGCGTGAAAGCTATTGTATGAATCAATATTGGAAAAAAGAATGATTATTGTTTTTCATGGAACGATTCTATTTGGGACAATGGTCCTTATCCCCCCTTCACTTCCTTCTCAGGTCGGGCGACCCCCGTTGTCCCTTGGCTTCATTTATTTCATGTTGTCCTTCAGAAATTCCCTCAATTTCTTTTGATTGTTTCCCTTTACATTTATTTGAATGCCTTCTTACCATGTTTGCTTACCCCTACCTGAATAAAATGTGTCCCACTATGTTAAATTTAGATAAACTGGAGGAAATTAAAGCTAATAAGTGAATGCCATTGTTAAAAATTAATTAAGCATTTCAATTGTGTTGTGTGACATATTAACCATTTATATGCGCTACATCTATATTGTAGCACTTACAATAATAATGGAAAAACGAATCGAACTTGCAGGACAGGGCATAGGAAGGATGCAAAGTGTGCCGCAGCCAACCAAATCACAGACACAGCCAATACATAGAAATGCAGCAAAATTGAGTTCAGTGAAATTGACCCATCAAAAGTGTGATGACTGTTACAATCCTGACCAGGAAAGTCTTGAAAACTTTTTACGGAAAAAAATGTACCCGCGTGTCTCAGCTTCCAACATGTCAAGACCCTAAGAGCTTGGGATATTTTTTAGTCTCGGAAAAGATATGCGCTACACCGGAGAAATTATTTTTTATTGCATCTTGGACAACTTTTTCTGACCATTTCAAAAAACCCAAAGAAAACGTTACAAAATCTGTTGTTGTGAAAAACCTTAAAAAAACACCACACAAATGCGGTAAAGCAAAAAATAACAAAGTAGGTTCCGTAGGGTCATGCCGACATTTGCCATTTTGATTTTTCGGAGCCATTTTAAAAACATTTCAGTTATTTTGACTTACTAAGAAACTTTGCTTGTTGTTTTACAAGTTTGGGGAAAACGGGGCCCCTGGGTACTAATTTGGTAACTTTCAAAAATTTGCAGGTTGTAATAAGTGAAAGCCGCAATGTAAATTTTGGAGCTGTGCGAGAAAAAAGTAATCAGTGTAATCAATAAAAGTTTTGCCAAAAAGGAATTTTTTTTCTGAGTTCTGCTTCATTGTAGGCCAAAAAAAAATGGAACTCTTAACTAAATTTCATTCCACCAATTGTGCGCAAGGACTTATTTTGTGAATCCAATTACAACATAAGTCTACAAAAAAAGTAAACAATTAAGTGTTTAATGCTTTCAGTTATTTGGACGAAAATTATATTTTGTGAATTTATTTCAGTTCTCAAAAAAAATTGTTCACCAAAATGGCATTTTTATGGCAAAAAACCAAATTTAGAAATTGTAGTATAACATATAGCGCCCCAAGTCTGTAGGACACTGCACACAATATACAGAATATAATCTATAAAAACAGCATGATGTACTACTACAATGTGGTTGTTTGTGTCCGTTTTTAAGGAAAAATTACTTTTTGTTGCTTTAGCCAAAAAAAATTTACCATTTCTACCCCAAAAAAATAACTCCATCTACTGCATTTTGTGCAGCAAAAATTTCATCTGGCCTTTTTATGCATTGTGTTAAAATGTAGATATAAAACAAAAAAGGTACTGATGTATCAGAAGAATTTTGCGCTGTTTTGGATTTAAATGAAAAATCATGTTTTTTCTTTTTTTAGCCCCAAAATGGGTTTTTTTGGCCCAAAAACACCCCTACCACCAAATTTTTTGACCACAACCAATCATGTCATTAACATTCCTATATTAATGGCCTTTGAATAAAAGTGGTTGTGTTTTGTTTTACCGAGGGGAGGGGTCTCGAAAAAATAAAGCACTTTTGAAGCTTGACCGCTAGCCTAATAGGTTCCACAGTAAACAGCTATACGTATATAGAAAATAGTAGACACCATTGGCTACTATACTTTCCAATATTTTTTTTTAATTAATTATTTACTTTGTTTATGTCAATAGGCGGTGATGCATATGAAAATCAGAATCACAGTAACTCTATTTAAGATTTTTAATTTTTTGTAATGGGCACTTCCGTTAGTGCCATTAGGGGGGGGGGGGGGTTCTAGGGACCATGCTAATATTCGAAAAAACGAACGATGGATTTGTAGTTTTTTGCACCAGCAAGGCACACACTCAAAGTTAGACAAAAGTACAAAAATTTTAAACCAACTATATTCAGCGTTAAAAACGACCGGGACGAAAAAAATCAAAAAATGGGCCCCTAGGAACCCCCCCCCCCTTATGCAGTAAGTGATAATGTTATTCAGTTAAGGTTCCGAATTCATAAGGGGTCAGAAAAAAAAAGTTGTTATCGATGGGTCAGGTTACGGAACTCCCTAATTTGAAAGCAACACTCCCGGTAAATACTTAAACGTGGTGGTCGGATGTCATTATAATTATTGCATTGGCTTAAAGGTTTCTTTAACCGAATTTTGTAGATGCATACCAAATAAAGCAAGCAACATGGGAAATACATGTTCTAATCAGGCACGTAGCAGGAATTTATTTGGGGGGTACGGATTTCTCGAACCGCGGATTTTCTCGAAGAGGAGCGATTAACGGGTGGGGTCAAGGAGCCCGCCTTAGGCGCCCTACTGGGGTCAGGGCTGTGCGTTTTTGACAAATTTGAACATTAATTGTATGGTATAAAAACCATTATTTCTGCGAAAATATGCCACGGGCCGCGTTGGATTGAAAAAACAGCGGGCAAACTTCAAGATGATAAATCGGACCTTTTTGCAGATTGTCGGGTTTTTTTTTTTGGGCGCGTCGAACCCTGGCACGGCCCTGTTTTATTTACTAATGTTTGTTTTCTGGACTTATGCTTAGCATATTTATTCACGTAGGATACATGGAGTAAAATGTTACACTAATTTTCAGCAGGCTTTTTAAAAAAGGAAGTAGTGAAAAATTACTCAACTAAAAATGAGTAAATTTTACTTTAAACAATAACAATTTTAATAAGTGAAGTGACCAATTGGTTACTAAATGTGTCGTATTAAAAATGACTCAACAAATAGGTGGTCATCTTTTTAACTCCTGAATGCAGTAATACTCCATTGGATAAAAGAGAGAAAGATGCTTGAATGAGGACATTGGTTACGCATATCGGCGAAGTAACTGATTTCTGCGCAGTTAATATTGTCTAATTATACCTTTCAATACTCTGGGGTATATCAAGTGCAAAAGTTGCACATTTGATTGAAAATGAATAAAAGGTCATCACAATTTCTTTTCCTAAATATCAGTGACCAGTAGATGTACATAATGCAGCATTGACTCGAGCAAATTATAACACTGTTGATATCCAGTAAATCCGCTCGGTATGTAGAGGATAAAGTACTACAAATTACTTTTCAACTGTATGGGTAATAACAATGGCTCTGTACTTCCAGATAAAAAGGATTTCAGGTGCTCATCACCAGATTAAGATTGAGCTATTTTTTTTCACGACGCAAAGCACAAGATACTCGTCCTCTTTCACGAATAAATAAATCTTAGACTTCTACTGTGCGTTCAATTAACCTTGACCATATATTTCATCATTTTTCCAAAAAGGAAACAAAGATGAACAATAAATCATGAAAGAAAGTTGTTTGGCAGACTGTGACCTAACATCTTTGTGCAGAAACAAAACTTAACTTACAGTAACTTGCCGCGTTACCCCATTTCTATTCAATTTACCGTGTTGTTATCATAGGTCGCTGGACCCCCTTCTTTTGTATTTTTCTAAATACCTGGTGGTAAATTGAATAGAAATGAGGTCCCGCAATAAGTTATGGATCTTGGTTCTGCACGAAAATGTTAGGTCACAGCTTACCAAGCAACATATCCACCGTGAATTTTGTTCACATTAGTTTCTTTTTTCAATAAATGATGAAATATACAGTCAAAATTATTGAACTCACAGTAGAACCTCAAAGTTTATTTTTATCGCGAATGAGGCCAGCTCAATCCAAACTGGGTAGACGTTTCATATATAAGTCCCAAGTATACAAAATAGTTGCCATTGATTCCGTCCTGCGCTACTGCATAACATCATCGCATGACGGAATCAATGGCAATACCTCATTTGCGTACTTGAGACTTCTATGTGAACAGTAACAAAGGCTCTGCAGTTCCAACTAAACAAAGGGGAATCTAAAGTGCTTTTTCCGCTGAATACCAGATGGATTTACTTGTCAATAATGCCATTATTTGCTTGAGACAATGTAGCATAGTGTATGTCCCTTGATCAATGATAATTATTCAGAAGAGAAATTGAGATGGCATATTATTCATTTTCATGAAAATGTGCAACCTTTACATTTGCCATAACCATTAAATGGTAATTATAAAATTTATTATTATTTATAGTGGAAAAATGGTTTACTTCTGCGAAGTATGTAATCAAAATGAACAATTTTTCCTTTGATCCCATGGCCAATAAGGCCAAACCTTAGTAGCATGTTATTTTGCTTTATGTGAACAATAAACATGCATGCTTGGCCCTTTATTTCTGTACTTAATTGGTATCAAGTAGCAAATCTGGCTGAAACGTTTACTTTGATTTTTTTGGCAACTATGAATTTTGTTAATAGCATTTATTGTTAATAGCAAAATTATTATTTTAATGTTTGACGAATATTTTAAAACGGGCTAGTTATCCCAAGTCTCTCCTGTAATGGGATTGAGCACTCTTAATTCCAAAGATAGTCACCTGTAAATAATACTGTTTACTATGATGTTATATTACGCCCCCACTACTCGTAGTGGTTGAGCACTCTCGACTATTTGGAAAAAAAAAAAAAAAAAAAAAGCCAAACCTTAGTAGCATGTTATTTTGCTTTATGTGAACAATAAACATGCATGCTTGGCCCTTTATTTCTGTACTTAATTGGTATCAAGTAGCAAATCTGGCTGAAACGTTTACTTTGAATTTTTTTTGGCAACTATGAATTTTGTTAATAGCATTTATTGTTAATAGCAAAATTATTATTTTAATGTTTGACGAATATTTTAAAACGGGCTAGTTATCCCAAGTCCATTTCGTGTATATATATATATATATATATATATATATATATATATATATATATATATATATATATATATATATATATATATATATATATATATATATAATATTATTTATCGTCGCTGTCATATAATTAACTATCGTATTTGGCTTGAAATTCAAACCAGAACCCAATGTGACCAAAAGGCACATATGAGGTTTTAGCACTGGGGCCCACTTTTTACATAATGTGGTTTTGCATTTGACCTCTGGAGTTACATATGAGGTTTTCCCGCCCAGCGACGATATATATACAATAACTTGTACACGCATTTTAGGCTGCAGGCCCAGTGGTATGCCTTGTTGACTTCCAGTGTAAATTATTTTGGCAGTTAGCAAAACTACTGATGCAAGAAACCAGACAGTGTGCTGTCACTTGTAACGAAGCAACATTGACCCTTAACCTTTGAAAAACAATTTCAAGGCCGATCTTTTAGTGTTCTCTACAGTGCGGAACCAAAAAATTGTACACGAAGAAACACAAAATATGACCCCAACTGTGATGCAGTCCTTTGTTTCATAATCTGCATATTATCTACTTAGGATGAAGGAATTTGGTATACAAAATGTGCAGATATGATAGATTTTCTAGGCCGATCCATTGTTACCCCATTCGAATGGGTTTTACAAATTTAAGCCAGCTTTTCAGTTCCGTGTAATCATTTTATCTGAATATGATGACACAACGTCCTGACATCTGATTCATGAGAGTTAATTGCAGATAATCAGTGAATTCAATGGTAATCAATGTGTAAAGTTAATTAAATGTATCAGATTATTAATTGTAAATATAAAAAGAGTCAATTATCACCAGATGCAGATCACGAAAACGAGATCGCTTTTAAATAACGTCTTATCCAATTTAACTATTTTTAGATTCAAGTAGATCAAGCCCATTGTCATAGGCTGGAATAACTGTTAAGCCAATTCTTTATATTCAAAACTAGGAATCAATGTTGAATATCATCCTCAATGGTAGAAAAATTACATTTATCCCAAATTCATTTCAGTGGAGGCAAGGCAATACACAGAATTACCACAACATGGCCCAGGGATTGTGACTATGGGGATGTTTAAAGAGAGTGTATTGTTGTAAGTTCAAGCCTTTATGACATTACTTTACTTGCAAAGAATTGTCTACTAGTACTACATGTACTTAAAGGAAATACCATCTTGCTTTCCCATGTTGACATAAATTGAAAGTGAAAAAAGAGCTGCCTCCTATACACTATGAGTTACAATATGCTCATCCACCAAGGACACAGTTCAGTGTATTGTACTTGTACATACATTGATAACTGACCTTGTGTGATCTGGGTATCATATATCATACCTCCAAACCAGGGGGTGTATTTTCTAAATACATTGGTGAATGAAAGCTACTGAACTGTGTAAGGGAATTGAGATTTTACTAGCTCATAGTGATAACAGTGGCACATGTTATATAAGAAAACGCCACATTACAATTAACTATTGTCATATTATGTAACTGATTTAGGCTTGAAATTACAGCAATACACTGTCCTTCAAACTAACCAACAACTTTAGGGTCTGGGTCACGTTTGGCTATTCTATGTATTGCCTTGCCTCCATTGAAATGAATTTAGTAAAATATGTTCTCTGCCAATGAGGATGACTTTGCAATTGATTCACTGATTGGTATTTCTTGGAAAACGGTTTAGTCAATCGTCTAAAGTTACTTTCTTGGATAATTTCTGGCCAATCACACCTAACGATCATTATTTTTTTGTTGTTTTGTCAAAAGCCAAACACGCATCCTATTGACTTCATGTACACAAATTTAGGGCCACTGAGGACGCAGAAGACAAACTCGGAATGCATTTCAATTTGAGAATGTAATTATTTCTACATTTGGCATTTTTTAAGACTAGCTACATTGAATTTGGTTGACCAAAATGGGTGCATTATGCATGCTACTGTACAATACATAAGCATTTTGAAGTGTCATGGGGAGAGACAATAATCATTTTTTATTTTGGTATCACCGGGCGAGCGATTTGAAATTAGTTTGGTGAAAAACGTATCAATCTGAATCATTTACTCTAGGGTGGCCTTAAAACTTTATCCGCTTTAAATAGCTCAAGCTATAAGGTGTGGTTAGAGCAAATAATACCTTATTTTATTCCTGACGAAGAATGCAGTTTTTAAAACAATTAAAATATTTTAACATTTGATCCCTTGTATAAATCGTACCGCCTTGAATACGCTTTTTTTCTGAAACACTAATATTAAATAAACAATAAACTGCTATGTGAGTAACGAATTGTACGTAAGCATATTGTTACTAGCTGCGTAGAACACCTGAAAGACGTTAGGCTCCCAAACCAAAAGTTGCATTTTTTTGTATATTTCAACAGTCAGTGTGTGGCACAACGCAATAATACGTGTGTCTTGGTTTTACACAAAGAATTTCCGACTGAATGAGCGAGATTTATGCCGACAGAGGTCAGCGTGTTCGTGTCGCAGTACACTGCAATGCCCAATGAAACTCCCCAAAACTGCAACTTTTGGGTATGAGGTTTTACGTTTTTCAGGCGTTCTATCACAGAAACAAATATGCGCAATTGCTAATTAATCTTTCAAACTTTACCTTGGTCATTTCATAAAGTAATTCTCAACGATATTTACAAGTTCTTGTTAAAAGTCCATTGACAACCGAACCCAGGAGAATAGTTGAGTTAACAAAAGTCATTCTAGGAAATTTTAAAAATAATTTACATTTATTTTTTTGAGGTTTACAATTACTACCTTATCTGAAGGTGAGAGCTTTCCTTGGCGATACCCAAGGGAGTACACATAACAACACAAATAACCGCATTTATGAAGCGCCAATATACCTATGCCTCATTCTTAACCACGTTCAAACCATTTATGGTTCAAATATATCGAATACGGACTATGCTTGGGAAAATCTAATACACTGGTTATTCATGGACTAACAATCTCTCAAGGTCAAGGCCGAAATCGTTCACCTCACACCTAAAAAAAATCACAAATTAAAATGTTGTGTCCTGTAAGGGAGCGTCATGATGAACTTTTTGTGGTTCTCCTCTCCCATTTTTCTTATTCACTCTCATATCCTCCATCCCCCCGCGTAAAAATGGTCCCTTCCCTACTCATTCGTCCTCGTGAAATCGTTCTTTCGCCCCTATTTCTAAACGATCATTATTCTGGGGGTTAGGGGGCTGAAAACAATTTATGTTCGAGGTAGCTGGATATTAGTAGAGTTCCAGGTTTAATTATTCCTATGGCAAATGGCATTTTCTGAGTATGGTCTTCCAGCCCCATTACACTGGCGTGTGTAAAAAGACCTTATCACTTAAAAATGCCCCCCCCCCTATTACAGCAAACATTTCTGCATTTAAAAGACGATCACCACATACCTTAATTCCAAAATTCTATTTTAAATCCCTTTCCCATTTTGAACGTTAGCATTAGAAGGCTGACCCAGAGATTCCAAAGAGGGCGCCCTCAATTTTCAAACAATCGTGTGTTTTGCATATACATTAAAAAATTAAACAAATCACGGTGTGAAATAACTAAGGTCATATATAAAATCACAACTTGTTTAAAATTCCGGCGCCGTAATGTTGGTTAAAACACAGTATCCGATGGCCTGTTATACTGTAACCGGAACTAATGTGTTATTCTATGAAAATGAAAAATCCGATTCATCTCTGAACTTTGGATTGAGCATTTTAAGGTGACTGTTATATTACCCTCAAAATTTTTGATTAAAATATTTTCTCAATTTTTATTTGAGAAAAGTTCTCACGTAAAACTTACTTTATTTTATGTTGAAAAGAAAATATGGAATTCCCCTATAGTTGTTTGTACAAGATGCACCTATTAGATAGATTGCACAATAGAGGAAGTGGGAATTCCCCAAGATGTAAACTTAGTAACTGAGTCAACTTGTTTATGCTTTAAGATCAAAACATTGCATGATCTGAGGGATTCCCCCATAAAGTTAATATATGGGAAGTGATGTAATTCAGATGATATAATGTATGTGAATTCCAATTGGTCAGCTAGTGCAAGGTTATGTTTATACATGATTCTGTGGCAATATCTATTTTAAGACTTGGGAACTTTATGAAATATTGTGTATATATGAAGGTGAACTTGGCCAGAAGATTTCGCCAGCAGTTGTAATCTGGAGCTATACAATATGGTTAACTTATAGCTAGTTTTAATCTACAATGATGGTAGATTTGTGTTATACATAAAGCCAGGATTTATAATAACTTTGGAGACCGCCGGAGCTTGAAAGCTAATTAAACTGTTTGCTGTCGTCTTTTAAGCCAAAGAGACTGTCTTTAATTCTAGTTGACTATTATTAATTACTACACAAAAATTATATTTCGAAATCTCTGAGTGAGCCTTTAACTGTGTGTATTACACTAGCCTATAAAATTGCTGCACAAATATTTTCCAGTATCCGTAAACAAGCAACGTTAAAGGGCCACAATGGCCAAAAAATATTCATACATAATGAAATAGACCCTTACTGAAATCCCCAAATTTGAAAACAGCAAAAGGTGGTAGCAATCGGTGGCAATTCCTGCCACGGAAAATCAATGTGTTGACATCCCTGCCAGAATTTACAGTGTATCTAGTATGTTTTGTGACACAATTCCAAAGCATTCAGACCGGGATTCAGACATTGTACTTCAGGCTTGTATTAAGATATTGATCTGACACGTGAAATGTGAATTAGCCTGGAATAGCACATATACAATAGCAATAGTCTGTAAGCTGATGACTGCATGCTTTTCAAGTTTGATAAAATGCTGGCAGTAATGTCAGCATCCTTGGTTGAGAAGTGAAGCTTACAAGGAAAATAATATTAGTTCCTTTTCCCTTTTTTACAAATTTTTTTTTTTTTTTTTTTTTATAAATTGTGTGTAATTTTACTATATATGTAATGTTGTTTTGGACATACCAAATTCTTGAACCAATTACAAATCATTAAATCTGTTATATTATATAAAATTCAGATCACTTGTGCACAAGGCTCGTTTATTTGTGTTTGAAAGGTATTTCTGACCTTTGACGTTTACGAGACGTCATAACAGTGACTATCTTTAATTCTAGTTGACTATTATTAATTATTACACAACAAATTATATTTCGAAATCTCTGAGTGAGCCTTTAACTGTGTGTATTACACTAGCCTATAAAGTTGCTGCACAAATATTTCCAGTATCCGTAAACAAGCAACGTTAAAGGGCCACAATGGCCAAAAATATTCATACATAATGAAATAGACCCTTACTGAAATCCCCAAATTTGAAAACAGCAAAAGGTGGTAGCAATCGGTGGCAATTCCTGCCACGGAAAATCAATGTGTTGACATCCCTGCCAGAATTTACAGTGTATCTAGTATGTTTTGTGACACAATTCCAAAGCATTCAGACCGGGATTCAGACATTGTACTTCAGGCTTGTATTAAGATATTGATCTGACACGTGAAATGTGAATTAGCCTGGAATACCACATATACAATAGCAATAGTCTGTAAGCTGATGACTGCATGCTTTTCAAGTTTGATAAAATGCTGGCAGTAATGTCAGCATCCTTGGTTGAGAAGTGAAGCTTACAGGGAAAATAATATTAGTTCATTTTCCCTTTTTTACAAAATATAAACACCCAAATTATTTTAAAAATTTCTTGAAGTGATTTCAGTAAGGGTCTTTTCCATTATGTCTGATTGTTTTTGTTTTTGCCATTGTGGCCCTTTAATGCTCATAGCATCGTGGGATAAAGTTCAGCCCAAATATTTTGCAGGTGAAATGAGAAAGATACAAGCCTTCCATTGATACCAAAATCTCAGGTTTGATGGGATTAATGGTGGGATTCGAGTCTGAGGATCGGGTGGTACCCCTCTAAGTTTTAAAAATCACAAATGAGAAGGTCAACGGATTGAACTAGAGACTCATGTGCTTCACGAATATCATGCGGCAAAAGAATTCAACAAACTGGCCATAATGACCACTTGCTGACCACTGATACTAATTCTGTGTACACCCCATACGCACTGGTCATAAGCGATGTCTATGCATGAAGGGCAAGACCAGCGCGTGCTATTTGTGGAAGAAGAAGGATTTCTTAGATTTTGGCCAAAATGGCCGAAATGGCTGACCACTGATGCTAATCCTGTGTACCCCACAGGCACGGGTAATAGGCGATGCCTATCGCCTATTCAAGTCATAGGCTGGATTTGTTTTGCCTATACTTCAGGACGTATTTGTTTATTTATTTTTTTTTTTGCGGCGGGTTAATACATTTTGTCATTTTTCTTTTGTATGACAGGCACCTGCATATTGGGTTTTAGCTAATAGTCATGGCACCTCACAAGTAGCGCGCAGGGTGGGTTGCAGAGAGTAGGGGTGCGCAGAACGCTTTGCAATCTTCGCTTTCCAAAATTCATTTTCCCATGAAAAGTTGATAAAAACAATTTAAAATTTTCGAATGGGTTCACTTCATAGGACAGAAAAGGACAGAGAGAGAGAGAGAGAGAGAGAGAGAGCAATGATGAGAGCTATGTGTGGTGTGAAGTTGATGGATAGGATGAAGACTGAGGACTTGATGCAGGTGTTGGGTTTGGAAGATGCGGTGGAACGGTTGGCGAATGCGAATAGTGTATGTTGGTATAGGCATGTGTTGAGGAAGGATGACGAGCATGTTTTAAGAAGGGCTTTTGAGTTCGAGGTGGGAGGTTTGACGAGGAGGGGACGTCCAAAGAAGACATTGAAGAAGCAAGTGGAGGAGAAGAATAGGAGGATGGAGGATGCATTGAATCGGGTGAAGTGGAAGGAGGGAGTAAGGGCGGTTGCTGCGAGTATGAGGTGAATCCAGCCACTCCCGGGGGACAAAATCGGATTTAAACTTTGTTTTACTACTTTTTACTACTACTACTATAGGTATGATCAGTTTTAAAAAGTAAAATATAGTTGATGGGTTAAGTTTTATTTGAATTAAGCATAAAATTTTCATGCAGAGTTCGTATATCAAAGCTGCCGTGGTTATGGTGCGGGAGGGTGTCTACCATTCCGCGGCGAAGCGCGAACCCTTCCATAGTATTCGCTTTCCAAAACCACATTTTCCAATGCACTTTGATGGAATCAAATTGAAAATTTGTAAGTGGTTAACTTGACATGGTTAATGTTTTTTAATGCTTTTAGGTCGGGGGGGGGGGGGTAATCACATATGAAAATGGATATGGGTGTAAGGCTCGCGTTCCACCCGGGGCATGGTGAAAGAGGACTAAAATGGGCTTTTGAGAGATTTCTGCACAAAATTTCACCCAAAAGGGGTCTTTGGGGGAATATTTTCCTCCAAAATAGGGGTCTTGGGTGACAGTGGTAAAAATTCAAAAAATGTGGGGTCTTGGGGTGACATTTTTTAAAATATTGTGGGGGGTCTTTGGGTGACAGCGATTGATGAAAATGGGCGGGGTTAACAGCATTACATACGCGTCAACCCCAAGATGGGAGTGGCCCCCCCGGTATAGGGTTATGATCAACGTTTTGAAAAAGTAAAAGTTTAAAGTAAAAGTTTAAGTTTGTTTGAATTAGCATAACGTGTGTCATTGGAGCGTTCGTATATAATTTATTACATGGTTAGAGGGAAAAAGGAACACTTTTCACTTGGTACTGGCTACGGGCCTATCACCCCTATCATCCCGAACCCGTAGTTTTTGTTTTATACATCTTATGGGAATCTGGGGACGGGGTTGTAGGGAAACAGACAAATCTTCCATTGGAAAGCCCACGCGTATAATAACAAAACAGCCAAGGCAATGAATAGCATGATTATGTTCATTGAATATCATGAGGTGTAATAAATCAAGCTGTCCGGGGGGATGCGAAGCGCGGAATACTCGCGATGTTCGCTTTCCCAAACACCTCGTTTTCTCAATTGCAAATTGATAGCAACAATTATGCTTATATTGTAAAAGTAAAATATAGTTGATAGGTTAAGTTGTGTTTGAATTAAGGAGAAAGTGCTAATGCAGAGCTGATATCAAGCTGTGTCAGGGGGTGGGTGCGGGAAGGGTGTCCCCCTCCCGCGACAAATTGCGGAACCCTTGCAATATGAATATTCGCTTTCCAAAAACACACAAAAAAACTAAAAAATTAAAAACTTGAAATTTGTAAGTGGTTCACTTACATGGTGTCTAAAAAATTTTATTTTGGCTTTTTTTTTAAAATGAGTATAGGTATGATCAAGTTTTAAAAAGTAAATAAAAAAAAAAAAACTTTTTGTTATATGGTTAGGGGTTTTGTTTGAATTAACCATAAAGTTGTGATCATGGGACAGTTCGTATATACAAATATTACATGGTTAGAGGGGGGAAATAGGGCACAAGATTTCTCCTTTGATATTGGCTAACGGGCCTATCACCCCAAAGCCGAAGGGTGAGGGGTGATAGGCCCGTAGCCAGTACCAAAGGGAAACTAGACTGTAGTCAATAAAGCCAGCCATGAGGGTGGACAAGATTAGACGCCCTTCCAGTACTACAATACTTTCACTTGTCAATGATCCTGTGCAATCGATAAACATGAATCGATTGATGGACAGCTTAAGCATTGTAGTCTTGGATGTATGCATCTTTACACAAACATGTCTGGTGGCTGACGTCATATTGAATACGGGTCTATAGGGTGTACCCTATTTCCTGATATAAAACTAGGTATTATTTGTTTAGGACACATCAATTGACTCTGGGAAGAGGTTGTAGGGAAAAACAGTCCAATCTATGTTCCCCAGGGAAATAGACAACGCGTAATAGGAATCAGCCAGGGAAATAGCATGATTAGTTTATGAATATTCATGAGGTAATGAATCAAGCGTGTGGGGGGGGGGGGGGAGTTGCGAAGCGCGAGAATCCGTGCAATATTCGCTTGTCCAAAACACATTTTCCCATGCAAATTGATTAGAAAAACAACTTGAAATTTATAAGTGCGGTTCACTTTACATGATTATGCATTTTAGTGATTAAAGGTATGATCAAACGTTTTAAAAAGTAATTAAAATCTATAGTGATGGGTTTTTTGTTTGAATTAAGCATAAAGTGTCATGCAGAGTACGTATTCTTATACAAAAATTACATGGTTAGAGGGGAAACAGTGCACACGAGGGGGTTTTCCTTGGTATTTGCCTAGGGGCCTACACACCTCGAGCCCGAAGGGTGAGGGCTGATAGGCCCGTAGCCATACCAAGGGGAAAATAGGTACCCTATTCCGATATAAACTATAGTATTTGTTTGATTACACCCCACTGGGACTCTGGGGAAAGAGTTGTAGGGAAACAGTCCAGTCTATTTCACAGGGAAAAGAACGCGTAATAGGAAGCAGCCAATGAAATAGCATAATTATGTTCATGCATAGTCATGAGGTGTAATAAATCAAGCTGACTGTCCGGGGGGGGGGGGCGGCGCGGAATCCATCGCGATGTTCGCTTTCCAAAACAAAACTTTTCCCATGCAAATTTATTAGAAACAATTTGAAATTAATTTTTTAGTTTTTTTGTGTGTTTTTCAAACAAAAAGTGTATATAGTTGATAGGTTAAGTTGTGTTTGAAGTAAGGATAAAGTGTTAATGCAGAGCTTGGATATAGCATGCATGTGCCGCGTAAGCGATGCGGTGTGAGTGCAGGCGAAACTTAGGAGTATTTAGTTTTCAAGGCATATTTTTGTACATAATAGTTTATAGATTCAATTTAAATTGCATAGGCCTACTAGAGTAACAGTCTTAAACTTAACTGGTGTAAGGCTAATTTTTAATGAAGCACGTCAAAGTTGGCGTACGGGCCGTTTCATGCATGCGTAAAGGTAGTACAAAATTGGTCGCAACGTTCAATGACAAATTTGTCGTAATTTCTCAAACCAGGAGAGGCCCTACACTTAAATTACGTCTGTAATTACTTTTGCAAAAAAAAAATGGAAATTTTATGGGTTATAGAGTATTTTCCAATGTAAGTAACGGGGCAATTTATTTCTGTGTTTCCACAGGGCAAGTTTTTCAAAAAACCCTCTTATATATAAGGTGTCCAACTGGGTATTTTTTTTTTACTGGAAAGTGGGGAACGTTTTTTTTTTGCTCATATGGTGGGTAAAGTTTTAAAAAGAATCAAACTTCCAAGTCTAATGGTACGTACCTTAGCTTGTAATTCCTAGGCTAAGTGCCAAGCCGAATCTTTGCGAAGGTTTCCGAAACGAAAGATTGAATTTAAATCATTTTGGACCTGGTACAAATATTAGATGCGCTAAATGAGCCATGAAATAAATCTTTAGTTTTTTCTTTGCCTAGTATATCAGAAAATTTATATTCCTTAAAAAATTATGTGATAATAGTTGTTTTAAAACTGTATTCAATTTTAAGATTTCGCGTATTGTCCCCAAACAAACCGTGGACCTGACCGTTTCCGACAGATTCTGGCAAACTGAACATTGGCAAACTGTTGATAAAATAATTATGTGGCTTCCTATTTGCCAAATAATTGGTGTCCAACGCTTCCTCGTGTACCAAAATGATGTAAAACTATACCAAATATAGTATTACTTCGGCCTTTTACGAGATCAAGATTTATAGTATTTCTGTATACAGTCAATCCTATAATTACATGACCACATGGTGAAACGAGTGGAAGTATTATATTCCCTGGTCCTTTTGGGACTATATGAAAAATTTGGGACCATTTTGAAAAGAATCGGAGTATTCTGAAAATTTTACCCCAGGATGATCTTGAACCTTTACTGGCCAACCCCCAGACCATTTTTACCCTGTTCAATCCTTAGGGCATAATGTTGGTCTAGATTTCAGTACAATTATACCTTGATCGTTTCGTATGTTCTTGTAATTTAATGTTGATGGATTATGGAAGAAAAATGCTGGAATTGTAACCTTGAAAAACTTAGAAAATCAGTGCTGTCCTTTTCCAATAGTTTTATTTGCGGTAGTTATTAGCCCGACTTTACATCTAAAATCTGTATCATTTGTTTGTTTGAAAAATGACAATTTTGCATTTAATATCAACCATCACCGACTTTAGCATGCTAGGTTATACAATATATCTATCTATCTGATTACTCCTTTTTCAAACAATTTCAAAGATAGTAACAACGCGAAATCCAACAAAAATGTACCTTGACCAAATCTATTTTACACTTTTTTCATAGCGGTCATTCGAAGTCAGTTGAGTTGCCAAAAAGGGTAGACGTTTCATATAGAAATCCCATTGATGCAAATGAGGTATTACAATTGATTCCGTCATGCGCTGTATGACGGTGTGCAGTAGCGCTTGACGGAATGAAGGCAAACCTCATTTACATTAATGGGACTTCTATATATATGAAACGTCTACCCGAAAAGGTGAATAAAGCAAGTATTGTGTGACCCCCCCCCCCTGCGCTTTGACTGCATATAATTATTTTCCATTCAAAATCACGGCAGTATAACAATGCATGAATACCAGCAGGCCGGGTCAATTCTCTGTTTGTTGATGTCGATCGCCATTTACTACATGGAAAGATCAAGTGGCCAAACTGTTTACAATCGGTTCAATCGGTTCTGCAACCCTCTCCCACTGACTTAGTCAAACATCACAGGGAACATTACGTGTTACCAACCGACTGGATATTCACATTCGGTTGGTAACACTTATTAAGGCCTTGGCTTCCTACAAAAGGTGTTATTCATAGTGTGGTATGGTATGTCAATTAAACAGTTCACGTAGGATTTTTTGATCTAAAATTGATTTTCTTGTTGTTTTGGATTCAATAAGGACCAGACTGACAGGAAATGATGGGATTCTAGCAGAGGGAAAATGAAATCGATTCAAATTGTGTTTTAAAGGTGCAAATAACAGGTGTCCCTAAAAATGTGAAAATTCAGATTTTTGCACAGGTCTAAAGCTTTCCATCAAAAATATCCCCATCTGAAAGGAGAACTGTTTCATTTTTGTATTTCGTTTTTCTGTGCTTTTTCGTTTTTCTGTGCTTGTATTTGCCTCTTTAATTTTGCCCTCATTCACCTGAGGAGCCTTCGGGCGAAACAGTCTGTAGTGAATCCATGGAGTAAATTTACAAGTTTTCTTCTTTATATAGACCGTATTCAATATGACGTCAGCCACCAGACATGTTGGTGGACAAGATGCATACATTCCAGGACTACAATACATTAAGCTGTCAATCGATCCATGTTTAGCGATTGCACAGGGATCATTGACAGTGAATGTATTGTAGTACTGGAATGCGTCTATCTTGTCCACCAACATGGCTGGCTATTGAATATGGTCTATACTTGGTGAATAAAAAAAAAATGTCAAGGATTGAAGATGATCTTGACCTTAAAATCACTGAATATAGATTTGTTGTTATTTTATTCAAGTAGCAAATCTCTTATCTTCCAAATGTACAAAATAAAAAGAAATCGGTAGAAAATAACCCGGTTTTGAACAAATTTTTGTAAAGCACAACACCTCTTTTTCCCTCCCTTCCCTCCATTCCAAATGGGATTATACACAGTTAAGCAAGATACTACGTTAAAGCAATAATAGTAACATTTTTTTGAAGAGCGCCCCCATTTTCAAAAATGTTGAGATTTTTTTACACGGTTTCATTGGTAACGGCTAGTATTAAACTATACCTGTGACTGGTTAAGTCGAAAATGTCTATGTGTCCAAACGAGGAATTTTGTAATTAGATAATTAATATCGGAATCTCCAAGAATAATTCAACGGCTGCTGGAAACGGCCTTACATATGAAATAGCCGTGGAATAGCGCCATGTCCGGTCTCCACCATCCCTAGGTTGTTTTTAATTGGTTGGGCCAAGGTCAGTTACCGGTCATTCTCTTGAGTGGCACTATTCATCATGGACGAGATCAACTTAGCATTTCCAGCTCGGCCGTTAAATTACAAGCTGGATCCCAATTCTAATTGCAAAATCGCTTATTTTATGACAAATATGCAATTCTAATTGTCAAAATCGCATTATGTTGATGATAAATTACGCATTTTTTGAGCATCCTCGTTGCATGTATATTTTTCCTAGACAATACCAACATAACCTCTGGACAAACTACAAGTGATCAAGATGTGTATCACTGAACTAGATGGACGCGCTACTTGCATGCAGTCATGGAAAGCAAAACGCTAGAAGACATTGGGAGAAAACCTGAATCAAAAGGGCGTAACCAGTTTTTTTTCAGGGGGGCAGAGGGGGCATATAGATTTCAGGGGGCTCAGCATAATAATTAAAATGTGTTAGTATAGTTATTTGGCCCTATGTAATCACTAATTTTTCAGGGCAAGGGGGGCAAGATGCTCCACGGGGGGGGGGGGAAGGGGGCACTGGGGGTACGCCACGAACCTGATGGTCTAGAAACCTCAATACTTTGTGAGGTAATGTGCTACTTTACACATGCCTCACATACCAGTGCTATGCACCTGAGAAAGGAGATACATGCAGAGTATCATACCATTTGCTCCAAGTTAATGAGAGACATCTCTTAATAGTGGCAGTGGCAGTATTACAGTTATTATGTACACACTCTCTCTCGCTTCATTGTGGAAGAAAGGTGGTCTTCGTAAGCTCAACTCCCGCATACTCAATATTGTCGTCTGTTGTGTGCTGTCTTGTTTGTTTCGTGGCCATCCCCGGTATCCCCAAGGATAACAGCTGAGCCCATTTGAAACTGTATATTTAGTAGTCTCGCCTCCAGCTTCGGGGAGTCATAAGGAGCGGGTTTTCTTCGTAAGGACAAGTAGCCCGTGGACACTCCCACTATTGGAAATAGGTTTATGCTGGAATCTTCGCCAGGACGTTGTGTAACTGCATCTTTGGTGAATTTTGCCGCAGCCACTCGTCGCGGCAAACTCTCTAGGTTGTAAGTTTAGTACTAAATGAATAACTTTAACTTTATTATATAACTGTTAATTGATAATTATTGATATCTGATCATCTTTTTAATGTAATTGTTTGAACACACGATCGAAATAAATTTTAGTTATTGAATTTAAAAAAAAATCATATATATATATATCTCTCCTCTCTCTATATATATATCTCATATATATATCTCTTGTGTATATATAATATATATATATGTTGATTGATTGGTTGTCTTTTAAGGTTAAACACAAGAATGTGATTTTTTTGTCAACATTGAAACACCACCTCATCATATTCGATCTTAACATGTTTCATTCATCCAATAGAATTAATCTTCCATAATCCAATACTCCTGAATAATATCGTTATCAAAATAATGTGTTGTTTGACCTAAACTCTTTACTACCCAGCTGAAGAAGAAAATGTTACTTGTAACTTATAGAGATCTTGGCAACTCTGTCATAGGTTTCCACTATCAAGATGGATAACAGTGATGAGGATATTGAGAATAGTTGAATGTCTTAGATACCAAGACTGCATCACATTAGTACAGGTTATTAATCTCACAATTCCAAAGTTGTACTTAAAATCTGTTAATTCTGGAAGCTAGTTAAGCAGTTGGAAGACAACTAATCGTTTTCGTTTGGTTTGTCCAGTATATCACTTTTCAACGGGAATCGCCTATATTGCAGAGTCCCACTCTAAAAATTGTACTCTTCTTCCCACCGTATAAAAGTGTACTCTTCTTCCCATTTAAAAGTCCGCCAGGTGAAATGTGTATGTTTGTTATTTACTCAATGGGCCAGAGGGCTCTCTTCATAGATACTAAATAAGCTGGCTGAAAAGTAAAAAATGAAACAAGTTTTTTGGACTTGACATCTACAAGCACTTATGTAATACACAACACAACCACCACCCCCAACCCAACATACACAACGCATTAATGATCATTTATTATATATAATATATCTATATACAAACTGTTAAAAATGTCCAAAATTAAGAAAACAGATTATCCGTAAATTTACGGAAAATAAAATCTGTTTTAGAAAAAACAATAAAATAAAAAACACAAACCTAAAAAAATTTAATTTATTACTGAAGTATTTCAAAATTTTCTGCTCAGCAATAGTTCCGATTTTTTTTTTTTGGTTCGTTAATTTTAAATAACGGAAAAATCTGGTTAAAATACACCACATTTTTTTCCGTAATATGAGACAAATTTCTGTAAACTTACTGTCAAAGTTCCGTTAATTGACAGAAATTTCTGTAAATATTTACCCTACTAAAATGACTGGAAATATGCTGCCGGAAATTTCCGTAATTTACGGAAATTTCTACCAGTGTATTATATATAATATATCTATATATATTTATATATAATCTATAACCATTCTATATTATATATATCTATATATATTAATTTTTTTAATTTTTTTAATTTTTTTATATATATTAATCTCTCTCTATATATTCTCGATCTCTCTATCTATCTCACCAACGTTCGCCCCGGATCCCTGTTCTGCCCCCCCCCCCACAACCTTTTGCCTAGTCCCTCATTGCGTTTGAGCACTCTGGTCGGCATAAGCCAGGGCGCTGAGGAGGTCGGGGGGGATTGCATGCACGCGGGCTGGTCAATGAGGAAACAGAAAGTGCGAAACGGTACGTCTGCGATGGAGTATAGATATAGATGCGCATTCACCACTGCCAATGGCAGTTGTGAGTTCCTGTCTCAAATGAAAAACCAAACTTAAAACGTTTATCTCGATGGGTTCAGAAAACACCGGGGGAGTCTTCAAGAACATAAACTAGTAGTCACAATACCTTCTAACCTTCCTCTCTCGGGCGGATGAACGCAACGTCGTGAGTAAGATATTGGAACTTTGTGCCGGGGGACAACAAGCTCAATATTGATTCCGCAAAGATATGAAGCTGTCGCTACAATACACTTTCAGGAATCACCGTCTGCTGATCATAATGACCCTGATGTGTTTGAAACTACAACCCAAGGTCCACAGGGACACCCACCCAATGGTGAAAACAAGTGCTTGACAAGTCATTGAAAAAGTGTCGTTACGAATAAGAGCCATACAACAAGTCCAGACTCTTACAAACGCCAACTGAGCAAAATGAACTAGCGGCTATCAAAAACTCAAAGGTCACCGTGATAAATCATTTAAAAGTGCAGACAACGGGGAGCGGTTGTCGTATGGGATAGGCAACTTTCCACTCAGGAAGCAAACAGACAGTTATCCGATGAAAGCACCTATTTAAAGATCAGCGAAGATCCCACGCCAGCCAACCACAAACAGTTACTCAGAATCACAACATCTCATCAAGAGAAAAGAGCTTCCTGCTACTGCTAAGAACCGCAGCCATCCATGCCTCAAATCGCTAACTTTTAATATGTTTTCCCAAAAATACTGAAGACACCCGGTCGCCCCATTGTATCTTCGCATTCATGCCATACAGTTTACGTTTGCGACGTACCTGGATTCTATTCTTACTCCCTTGGTCAAGCAGTTCTCCACATACCTACAGGACTCTCCTCACGCTCTTCGTATTTTGAAGGATCTCAAACTCGAAAAACCTGAAGATACCTTTTTGTTCACAATGGACATCACATCACTATGCACTCCTTCCGCATGAACTTGCATGGAAGCATTTCATTTATACTAACTGCGGGTGCCCAAATATATCCACCACCACCAAACCCTTCTGAAGCTATTTAATCTCAAAAAGCTTCAGTACCAATATGACATGCATTTCCACGGTAACTTTTACAGACAATGCAGGGCCTTCCAATGGATCCCCTATTGCTGTGGTGTGTCGCTTGTCGTACCATGGGATATATTGAAAGGAATTTGTTGAGCAATACAAAGAAACCTACTACTTGCGTTTTAAGAAAGGTACACAAATCGACGATATGTGGGGGGGTTTTCGTGGTGAGCGCCAATCTGAGTCCCTTCCTAGACTATGTCCAACAGTTACCACCCGAACATATGCCTACACTCACAGATTCCAACATAACCTCCCATTCTTGGATTTGAAATTATCCATTAAAGCGGCACTTGCACATTTTACACTAATATAAGAAATTCCTTTCTTCAATTTGCTCTAATAGTATCTAGGCCATTGGAAGTACATAGATATATTTGAACACATAAAAATCCTAGCGCCAAACAGATCGGGGACGTGATAGAGAAAAAGCCATCCAGTAATGTGTAGGCCCTTTAAGTTTTCCATAACGTTTAATCAACAATGTTGTATATTCCATTAATATTTTTGACTCTTACGCACTCGATATTAAAACCACAAAGGTATAGACGCGATCAAACAGTGTGCAATAGCGTGGGAAACATCATACGGCGTGCGTTTTCTCGTGTTAACGCCATTTTCTTTCGTTTCGTCGTCTGCTGAATTTAACGGAGACGTCGCCCGGCGACGTTAAATTTACATCGTTCGTTTTACCCATAAGAAGCTGATTTGTCTTAATCATTTCGGGTGAGGCCTTTTGTATATGACAGCCTTACAACCATGCAAAATATCGTTTTGAAAATCTTGAGGCGCACTATTTTCAAATGTGCAGTTTCTCTGTAAGGTGATAGGATTGAAACCACCATTCCTTATCATTCATTATAAGGACACTGAGGCCCATATCTTCCTTCGTTATGAATCCAACCACCCACCAGCATGTAAAAAAAAAATCCATTCCCTTCGCCAATTTACTCCGTGCCAAGCGTATTTGCAGCCAAGAAGAACGTTAAAACAGAGCCGCTAAATGAAATGATCGTTTCTTCAGGGATCGCTTCCCCATATCAAAATCACCCAGTTCTGCTGTTACGCCAATCACGAAAGTTCAAACGTGATTTGCACTCCATCATCCTTATGATAACACCGGCCGCACCCCTCGGTGCTTACTTACCAATCCTCGTCCCTCGCCATCCCGAAACTTATTTCCCCAAGAACTATAAGATGTTGCAATGTGAATCCATCCACCATATGTCTTTTTCCAAATCCTCCTGTGACAGCTTCAAAGAGACCGGAATCTTTCGGAACATTTAGTTGAGACTTCCCATCCCAAACCTGTGGACCAAGAGAGTGGCTCCTTGCAGCACATATAGTTTTTTTTTTTGCAGCAGCATGCAGCCCGCAAACGATTTAACACGTGCCTCTTTGTCATCAATCTGACTTATCTCCGGATATGGGTCCGTCAGGTCACTTTTATATCATTCAGATCACTTTACCTGCGTTTCTACTAATGTTGGTTTATATTTTATCTCACTCGCTGTACACATTCTTTATGTAGTGAGACAGTTCCGACAGTACAGATCGCTTCACTGAACATTTGCGCTCCATTCGCTGCAACTTTGAAGGGTTCCCAGTAGCCCGTCATTTTAACCCTCCTAATATTTGGCTCCATTATGACATCAGAGTTACGGTTGCAATAAACGCCAGGTCAGTAACAAAGATCGTATTTCTGCTGAGCACAAACTTATTTATGAACTTGGTACCATTAGAGTCCCTAAGGGACTTCCACAAATTTGAAACTTTCAGTATTTAATTATTTCCAGTTCTACTATTAGCTGTATCTTTATGGACTATTCTCCATTCTTTTTTTCACACATTTCCACAAGTTTATAAACAAGGTCTGATCAGGCACAATGGATTGTGCTGTCCCCCATTTTGTCCTGGTCATTCGCCTTTTTATTTGCTATCGGGGTGGTTTTGGTCAAGTGGGTTTTTTTTATTTGGCCTGGACCCTCTTGACCTTTTTAATGTATTTTTCTCTGTATTATGTATGTACCATTTGAGTTCCTCTTATATTTGTATTTTGCGGTACCGTGGGGTTGTGGATGAGGCGTTTTTCCCGAGCCCGAAAGGGGTGGACGTCACAGGTTCGTGAAAACCCGGGAGAATCTGCACGGGGAATTCCCCAAATCGGCAATGTTCGATTGTGCGTGCGTATCATTTTTTTGAAGCGTTGTCAGGTGTTTTTACAAAGCGCGGTGAAGGCCGTAACAATAGTACTGGGTTTGAAAGATTCTGTAAGCGTAGTGGCCCTTTCTCGGGGATTGCTTGGTGGAAGTCGTAACGACTGCTGTATGGCGATAGTCCGTCAGAGTGCATAGTATTGTGGGTTGTTGGTTTTCGTGCAAGCGCGAATAGGTTAGTTAAGGGAAAAAAGTTGGTTTTTTTGGAAGTGAACTTTTTTCTTGCTACATGTTGTGTGTGCTTTCAATCGTGGGGGTTAAGCCTTGGCCGCCAGCGTTACACTTGGGCTCACTCCAGAGAATAATAATGTTAGCAATGGTAGTAATGATAATTATAATGTGTGTGTGGTTCTGGGGTTATGGGATAAATAAATAGATAATAATTAAATAAGCACAACAAAAAAAAAAAAAATTAATAAAATCATAAATAGTGAAATTTAATAATCGGTTGATAATAATATTAAGAATTGGTTGTTTGGTCCTGCGTACTAGGAATAAAATAAAAAAGTTGATAACCAAAAAAAAAAAAAATCGTGATGTAAAAATAATATAAATAAATGGTAAATAAATTGGTCAATAAAAATCGGTCAATATAGTGGGTGGTCTTGAGGGGCCCATGGAGATGGAGGTGCCTTCATGTTGTCCTGCAGCGTCAATGTTGGTTTCTTTCATTAAAATAATTTGTAAGCATATGGATAAAAGAACTATAATTTAGGCGACAATTAAATGTAGCGGGCTAACAGGCATCACATTCCCGGTGTTGGCTCCTCAAGTTGTTGCTCTCACTACGGGGGGGGGGGGGTATGGCAAGGGCTTGCCACTCCGTCATCTTCGCCCTTGTGGCGGTTTTTGGGGAAAATGGCAGTAGTACTAGCGTCAGGACTCATTTTCCATATGGTTTGGGTTTTGTGTTTGAGCAGATTCCCGCTCATATGAGGAGTTGGTCTTGGGCTGTTTGATCGAGTCGAAGGCGCTTTAAATAAAAGCGATGTGAGTCCTAAGCCTGTGGGCGGATGTTTTTTGGTGTGTTTTTAGGTAGGACTCCGCCGCCATAGGAGTTAGCTATTGAAAACTGGTATGTCTTATACATAAAATTCTGTGGGTTGTGTATGAGATCAAGTGGAGTTGTGCTTGGGCCCCTTGTCCGGTTATGATGATTAATCGTTCGTATTATTTGTGGGATTGTTGAGATGGGCAGATCCTTTTGTGTCTAGTAATGGCACTTGCGGTGTTACCTGGATCTGTAAATGTTACTTGCTCTCTGCCACTCCACGTTTAATAAATTTCCCTTGGCTTGGAGCCAACACCACATTAGTTTTGTGTTGGTCAAGGGCCCTCTGGGGCGGACAAGGTTCCCTATACACTCGATACACAGAACATCGGGAGCAATGTTAATCAGTTAAACTTAGAACAATCAAGAAATGAATATTTCTTCATCACAAATGGGTAGCAAGGTAATGGCAAAGTTTTCTAAAGTGAATACAAATTCTACCTTAAAACAGATTTCACAGAACTATTACATCAGTTCATCAAAACATGCCTTCAGCATGGTTAACTTAAATCTAACTTGGTAAATACTTGTGGATGATGTGACTCACCATGGGCATGTTAAAATATAAGCTTTAGAGCCTGGATTGTTGCCACAGTTAAGTAAAATGAAAACGGGGGCTGCCAATTTTCCTGATTGTTACCTATATTAGTGGTCTCATTCACCCTGCCAATGGCAGGTTGTTTGAGTTTTTCAATTCTCAAATTAACAACACAAACTAGAAACGTATTATCTTCCGATTGTTGCAGAAAAACACTGGAGTCTTCAAAGAACATAAACTAGTTTCACAATACTTCTAACCTTCCCCTCTCGGCGGATGACGCAACGTCCTGAGAATAAGACCATATTGAACTTTGTGCCGAAATTGGACAACAAGCTCAATGAATTTGATATCCCGCAAAGATATTGAAGCTTTTCGTCTACAATACCACTTTCAGGATCAACCGTCTGCTTGGATCATAAGATGACCCGGATGTGTTTGAAAACTTACAACCCAAAAGGTCCACATGGACACCACCCAATGGTTAAAACATGTCTTGACAAAGTCATTGAAAAGTGTCGTGATGAATTAGGAGCCATACATCAAGTCCCCGAAATCTTACAAACCCAACTTGAGCAAAAATGAACTAGCGGCTATCAAAAAACTCAAAGGTACCCGTGATATCATCCTTAAAGGTCAGACAAATGGGGAGCGGTTTCGTATGGGATAAGGCAAACCCAACTATATAAACCTCAGAAGCAACAGACAGTTATCCGATGAAAGCACCTATTTAAAGATCAGCGAAGATTCCCACTCCAGCCAACCAACAAACAGTTACCAGAATCATCAAACATCTCATCAAGAGAAAAGAGCTTCCGGCTACTGCCAAGAACCTCATCCATCCATAACCCTCAAATCGCTAACTTTTATATGTTACCAAAAATACATAAACTGAACAAACAACCGGTCCGCCCCATTGTTATCTTCGCATGCATGCCCTACAGCTTTTACGTTTACTACGTACCTGGACTCTCTTCTTACTCCCTTGGTCAAGCATCATTTCCCCACATACCTACATGACCCTCCTCACGCTCTTCGGATTTCAAGAAGGATCTCAACTCGAACAACCTGAAGATACCCTTTTGTTCACAATGGACATCACATCACTATACACTAGGCCTTCCTTCGCATGAACTTTGCATGGAAGCACTATACATTAAAAATATACCTTCACATGCGGATTGACCAAATATATCAACCGACACCTTCGGAAGCTATTTATCTCATCTTCAGTCTCCAATGACAGGCAGTTGCCAACAGTAAAATTTCAGACAATTCCAGGGGCCTTCCAATGGGATCCCGTATTGGCTGTGGTGTCGCTTGTCTCAATGGATATATTGAAAGGAATTTGTTGAGCGAATACAAGATACCTAAAACAAAAACTTCCTGTGCTATTTTAAGAAAGTACATCGACGATATTTTGGGGTTTTTCTAATGAGTGGCAAGATCTTGAGTCCTTCATAGACTAAGTCAACATTACCAACCCGACATTGCCTACCACTCACGATAATCCAACGTAACCTCCCATCTCTTGGATTGGAATTATACATTAAAGCGGCACTGGCACATTTTCACAAAATATGAAATTTTGCTCCATTGTCTCTCAACTAGATCGTCTAGGCCTTTGGAAGAACAGCGATATAATTATTTTACACATAACAATAACATACCCAAAAACAGATAGGACACCTGAATCTGAGGAAAAAGACATCCAGGTAATAATTTGTAGGCCAACCTTTTAAGTTTTCCATAACTTTATCCAACAATGTTATATATAAACATATATTTTTGACTCGTACTCACTGATATTAAAACCACAAAGGTTATAGACCGATCAAACAGTGTGCATAGCGGGGGAAACCAACGCATACGCCGTGCGTGTTTTCGTGTTAAACGCCATTTTCGTCGTCGTCTGAATTTAACGTCGCCGCGACTGTAAATAACAATCTTTTCTGTTCCCATAATGCAAGCTGATTGGTCGTAATCATTTCGGGTGAGAGGCTTTTGTTTATGAAAGCCTTACAACCATGCAAAAAATATCGATTTTGAAAAATCTTGAGGGCGCACTATTTTTCAATGTGCAAGTGTCTCTTTAACGGTGATAGGATTGAAACCACCATTCAAAATTCAAAGCATTCTTATAAGGACAATATGCCCATAACTGCCGTCGTTATGATCCATCCACCCACCAGCATGAATACAAAATCCATTCCCTTCAGCCAATTACTCCGTTCCAAGCGTATCTGCAGCCAAGAAGATGACTTTAACAGAGTCGCTAATGAATGATCGGTTTCTTTCAGGGATCCGGCGGTTCCCATATCAAATCACGCCAGTCCTGCTTTTACGCGAATCCAACGAAGTTCAACGTGATTTTGCACTCCATCAATCCTGCCGGATGATAACACCGGCCGCACCCCACTACGTGCCTTACTTACCATCCCCGTCACGTCGCCATCCTACACATTAGTTCCAAGAACTATAAGATCTATCAATTGATCCATTCACCCAGCATTCTTCAAATCCTCCTGTGACAGCTTTCCAGAAGAGACCGGAATCTTTCTGGACATTTAGTGAGAGCTTCCCAATCCCAAACCTGTGGACCAAAGCGTGAACTCTTGCAGGCACATATAGTTTGCACCCGCACACGATGTAACAACTTGCTTCTTTTTGTCATTCAATGTGATTATATCTCCGGATAGGTCCGTCAGGTCACTTTATCATCAGATCACTTACCTGCGTTTCTACTAATGTTGTTTTATATTAATTAATCTGCAATTTGCTGTAACTTATTTATAGGTGAGACAGTTCGACGATTAGCAGCTCGATTCACGACATTTGCGCTCCATTCGCTGTAACATTTTGAAGGTTTCCCGGTAGCCCGTCCCCATTTTCAACCCTCCTAATATTTGCTCCATTGATGACATCTATATTTACGGTGCCAATAAACGCCCAGGGGCAGGAACAAAAGAATCGTATTCTGCTGAGCACAAACTTATTTATGAACTTGGTAACCATAGTCCTAGGGACTTAAACACAAATTTGAACTTTCAGTATTTAATTATTTCCAGCTAGTAGACTGTAGCTTATGGACGATATCTCCATGCTTTTTCACACATTTCTAAAATTTTATAAACAAGGTCTGATCAGGCACAATGGAGGGTTTCTTTTCCATTTTGCCTGGTCACTCGCCTTTGTGTTGGCTATCGAGTGGTTTTGGTCAAGTGGAAAAGGGTTTTTTGGTTATATGTCCCTGGACCTCTCGACCTTTTTAAAGTAGTTTTTCCCTCTTTATTATGTAATGTCCCGTTTGTTTCCTCTTTATATTTTGTACTTTTGCTTGTTGTATCACACTTTTAAGGGTTTCTAGACCCTAAACGTTGTGTCTCTGATATATTTCAACATTGCACTGTGTATTATCAACAACCTCTTCGACTAATATATATATATATTAATATATATATTATATATCAATATATATATAATATATATATCTCATCTATATATATATATATATATAAAATTAGTATATATATATAGATCTATCTCTCTATCTATATAATATATCTCTCTCTATTCTATATCTCTTATATCTCTCCTCCTCTCTATATATCTATTATATACTACTATATCGTCGGGTGTATTACATAGTGGCCGGATGTTAAAGGTGCAACGAGAGATTTCCCATTTCCTCAGGTGCCTCTAAAAAAATCGAAATTGCTGATTTTTTGTGCCTGATGTAAAGCTTTCCATCAATAATATCCCCATCTAAAAGTATTAGGCTGAGAATGGTTATCTTTGGTAACAAAAATTGTTAAATTCCTAATTTCCTATTGATAGGAGCAAATACGAAATTAAGCCTAAGTTTTATCTTTGAGATATAAGTGAATCAAAATCACAGTTTTTCTCTCGATTTTAGCCATTTCTGTAGCCAAAATACAATGTAAGACATCTATTATGGTGTCCAAATCTATATGAAAAAAACATTACTATTATGACACAATATTTGCGGCCGTCTCAAAATCTCTCGTTGCACCTTTAAACAAATAAGAGTAATTTGTTTTTCGAGAAAATCGCATTTTTAAAAATCGCGAACCTAGAGAAGTCGTAAACATCCCCATAATATACGATTCAAACGATCAAATCCGATTAAGAAACGATTGTGAACAATATGAAATTTTTAAACTTTTAGCTAATATTCTTGGATTCTTCCTTGCTGATACAATGGATGTAATGCATTGGAAAAGTTAAAGTAGGATCAATATATGACATGTACCCACAGGACAACCAAAAAATTTGTCACCAGAAGGTTTTTATGGCATTTTCTGGTAGTATAAGGTCAGTTTATAATATATCAAAAGCTTTGCACAAAATCGAAGTCCCAGAAAGTGTTCAACTATGACTAAACAAATGGCCGCCATCCGCCATTTCTTGAAAAACATAAAAATCCCTCATATCTCTGGCAATAAAGAGCTAAATTACAAACAAATATCATTTCCTACTAATCCTAGCCAACAAATCCATTAAAATGGATTTTATTAAGTTGAGATATCAAAACACTTGGCCTCTAACTCCAATATGGCTGCCATCTGCCATGTTGAAAAGTATGAATTCTTTCATCTGATATCAGATGGGCAAAAAATGGAAAATAAGGTGTTATTTTTATTAATTGAGGTATAAGAAATACATTAAGATGGTTGTTTTATAGTTATTTTTAGTGGGCTATTTGTCCAAAATTCGTAGCCATGTTGATTTTTATCGGCTATAATAAATCTATCACCATTTCAAAATATGGTGTTTTACAGTATAATTGTGTAATTCTTCAAGTTCAAGTAACAGAAAGTACTGTACATTATTCACATCATCACCAAAATGTGGCAGAGAAACTTGTTTGCAACAGACGATCGACCACACTATTACTATTTAGTCTTCAAGTTCATCATTTTGACTGGTTCTTGATCCATGTTTTAACATGAATGTCCACAAGCTGTGGTGCATTCCATTCTTTCTGCAGATACATTTCATTGTGATGCATCCGGAAGAACAATTGCATGAGATCATTTCCAGTGGCAACTCTGGTGCAGGACTTACTATCCAGCCCAGTCAGTTGAATTTTGACCATCAGTCTTGCACATCAACTGTAAATAAGTTCTCCTAGAGTAGAGTTTTGTTGTGGAGGTTTTTGGTAGACATCTTTCAGGCGAAGAGCAGTTAGAGCAAACTACACTTTTCCACTGCATATTCTATGAGGAGGCTCCAGAACTACTCCAGAACTACATCGTCTCTGGCGGTCAGTACGATCTTGTGACCACGCAGTTGAGACCCCCGATATCTAACATGGTTAGCCCTCAGAGATCATTTATTCCTTCAACTGCCCACATCTGGAATGCCCTTCCTGAGTACATTCCTGCTTATCTACTAATCATCGGGGCGGCTTAAAAAAGGAGGTTAATCGCTTTCTCGGCACCAACCCATCAGTGGTTTCTACCAGATGTTAGTTTCTACTTTTAATGCCCTGGTATCCCTTTACCATAAAAAGACTCCGATTGCTGACCTTCACTTTCTTTCGATTCAGGATCCATATTGGGAGTACAAAGTACTCTGGAATAAGCTCGGAGCACAGGGTCACCACGAATTACAGAGTGAGTCAAAAAAAATTGACCCTGATTGTATCCGCCATTTTTAGTTTTGAGGTAACATATATCTAACATATTTGATATCAAATGAAAGCTTACTCATTCTCTTCAATTTGCCACAAAGATCATTCACATCGGTTGAGTATAGACCGAGCTACAGTCATTTGAATCAAGCAGTCTGTTTTGCGCTCTGTCCAAGGATTCACATTAAAATGAATGGCGTTCAGAGAAGCAAATCAGTGTCCAGAAGAAAATCGGACTATTTATTGACTGCAGAATAAATGTGGCGCTATTTAACCCCAAAAACTTCAGTCACAATTTACCATCAATGCCCTCTTAACATTTCCACGTCCTCATCACTCATAAAAATCATTTGAAAAATATATTAACTTGATACATGTATCAGTTTCTGGAGGAGTTGAATGAATCATACCATATGAAGGAACAGTCATCGGTGACAACCTTTTGAGGTTTAAAGTATTGTCTATATCTAAAGACCAAAATATTCCACATCTTGAAAAAAGTGTTTCTTATAAAACTTACCATTTTCACTGGCTTTTACACCTTTAAGATACCACTTAATTTGGCATAAACACAGACATACCCTTATCATTTTGGGGAGTCATTTGCTTAGTTAACCGCTGTGCATTCAAATTGGAATCCGTGGATAGGGGTAAAAGCTGACTACTGGATTCAAAAGAATGTAGCTCGGCCTATACTTATCCGATTGGAATTATCTTTACAGCAAATTAAAGATAATGAAATAAGCTTGATACCACATATGTTAGATATACGTTATTTACAAATTCAAAATGGCGGACACAATCAGGGTCAAGTTTTTTTGACTCACCCTGTACTTTGAAGAAAATAGACTTCTTGCCAACCACAAATATTTATGAAGTAGTATCGCAACCTGAAAATGCATGGGCAAACAGAGATAGAGTAAATGTTATCACTGAATAAGCGCTTCAGAAGCTTTATATCATACACAATCATGTGTTTTAGTCTTGTCTCTGCCAGACCGAAAGTAAAGGTCATTACAGCCCTCTTCTGCATAATGGAGAAGAGGGCATCACAGGAGAAAAGGCCTTGAGAAACATTTGCACAGAGGTAAATGCTGGTGAGGATGTCAATGGACAAGATCTGTTCCAAGTAGGCAAAGATACAGTCAAACAAATGGAAAACAAGCTCACTTTTCTAATATAGCTACAAACGGAAAGCTATAGTCAAGACCCTTGCATCTCCTTGGGCTGTCAAGGTAACCGATGACCAAGGTCTGTTATTTCAAATATTCCTATTTAGTATCCCAATCTGGAGAACTGTCTTTAGATAAGGTGCTTTGCCATGAAAGGCTGACTCAGAGATTTCCTGAGGAGGGCGCCCTCAATTTCCAAAAAAATCGTGTTTTTTGCATGTACATAATGCTTGTCCATATACTAATCACTGTGTGAAATTGCTAAGCTTAAAGGTGGTAACGACGAGAATTTGGGTCGTCCATTATTGTGTCCATTGTAGTGATTTCATAAGATTAGACCTCACTATAATTCATTACCTTGTAATTTGGCTACAGAAATGCCTTAAAGTGAAAACAAAATGTGCTTTTATTGCTCCATATTTCACTATAACATAGGCTGAATTTATATTGCTCCTATATGAAATTAGAAATTTCACATTTTTTTTTGTACCAAAGAACTATTTTCTCAGCTTAGTCCTTTCAGGTGGGGGTATTTTTGATGGAAGCTTACATCAATGCAAAGATAAAAGTTTCAATATTTTCGGGACACCTGATATGTGAAATCTCTTGTTGCACCTTTAATATCGAAATTCCTTCATAAGAGAAATCAATCTTTTTTTATACATCCTGAATTTTTGTTTATACACAGTACCTATGGGACTAATACCTGAGACGAGTAATACCTAACAAGATCGGAAGGCAAAGCTTTGATTCCATTTTTAATAACTCGAGCGTATCGAACCGGTCTGTTTCGGCTTGCACTGACTTGGCCACACGGCGGCGCTGTGACGCCCTTGTTTTCTATGAGCTCGGTATCCTGTAAATCGGGCCATTTTACCAAATATTGGGCTCCATTCTTGACCTAACAAGAAAATACTCGTTCTTAAGACTCAGTCACATTAACACGTTATGGGTTTGGTATGTCAACAATAGCTTCATTTCATAGACATTAGTCAAAAATATAAAAAGTCCCCGATTAGATTCCGTTCTTCTTCACAACATCTGAGTTCTCCGAATAACGGCCCAAGTTGTTCCAATTCTCATAAACTGAAAGATAAATTCACATTTTAATTATCTCAGTATATTTTGAAGATATCCAAGAATGTTCATCAATAGATCGATGTCTGAGCAATTCTACGAATATTCGACAATTGCGGCGTACAATGGGGTCATTTCAAGCATTTCATGGCTATATGCAACATCACTTGCGTACTAACTGTGTTCAAGACTTTAAGAGAACACAACCATGTGTGGCACCATTATTTTCAAAATAGCCCGCAACTCAAATCTTGAGGTATACATTGAATTGTATTGAATAACGATCACTTCTTTCCCGATCAGTCGAGGGAATCGTTGAATTAACATGACAATACCGTACCAGACCACTGCAACTCTGCAAACAATCCATTGATTACTGCTTCGAATCTCTGTTTAGTATACTCGTCTCCGGTAATCTACACAGTAAATTGTTTCTGCATCAAAACGAAAATTCCGATTCGATCTCAAATTTCGGAATTGTCCATTTTTAGGTTACTATCTTTAGTTCTAGTTGAACTATTTTCTTATTACACAAAAAAAACATAATATTTCTAAATCTCTGAGTCGGACTTGAACTGTCCACCATATCCGCGCATCTGTTTTTTAGGCCAAGCATGTTTTATGTATCATCCAGATAAAGCACAATTTTCTGAGTGGTCATTTACGAACATATATCCTCGTCAGAGGCTGCTGCCCCTGGACAGTGACAAAGACTGATAACTATGTCGTTGATGGAGGTTCTCTTTTACATGACTGGCATGTAAAGAGAGATCCACGTATAGTTGAAATGCTGATTTCACAGTTGACCATTATGGCAAATCAATCCGTTGACTTGCCATGGATACACCGTTGCATCAAATACAAAAGACAGCACACCTGAATGTCGCAAAACTATGATCGCAAATAAGGTAGACATATCAAATGCGACCAATTTTGCTGGGAAAAAAGGAAATGCAGATGTTGATATAGCAAAAACAGCATTTGCCATGGCATAATCAACAACCCAAACTGGAAAAGACACAGATCTGTCGATAGTTCTTCTCCAATATGCAGACCTTTGCCTTGACCTTGACCTTTACCTTGACCTTTACCTAGACCTTTACCTTGACCTGCTATGACCTTTACTTTTGGTCTGACAGACCCAAGAGAAAACATGCATAGGATCTCATCTCCTGGAAGCCTTAATTCAGTGATGATATTTGCTCCTACTGTTCTTTGCCAATGCATTTTCAACGTGTGATACTACTTCAAGAATATTTGGGGGTTGGCAAAAAATCTGTTTTCCTCGAAGTCATCCATGATAACCCTGTGTTACGAGCTTCTTCCAGAGCAGGGCCGTACGCAGGATTTTGTTTACGGGGGGTGCGGGTCTTCAAAAAAGTGGACCTTTTTTGGAAAAATGGACCTAACCCCCCTAAAATGGTCCTTTTTTGGACGTTTTGAATATGCCATCACCAAAAAGTGGACTTTTTCGTCATAGTTTCTCTAAATTTTGGACCTTTTTAGCAAAAGAATCGGCAAAAAGTGGACCTTTTCCCCTTTTGTGGAATTGGGAGGGGGGTGAAAAAAAAAAAAAAAAAAAAAAAAAAAAAAAAAAAAAAAAAAAAAAAAAAAAAAAAAAAAAACGGGCCTCTTCCTGAGTATTGTGTTTACCAATATCGAACCCGAGTCGAAAGAAAGATAAAGGCTGCAACCCAACGGTGTCCCTGTTCAATGATCAACAATCATTGTCCTTGGAATCATTACGCTACAGGTACCTTTCTAAAAAAATTCACAACAGCTTGTGGACATTCATGCAAAAAACATGGAGTTAACCAGTCTCGATCTCAAATGATGATGAACTTGAAGACTAAATAGTAATAGTTAAGTGAAGTCGATCTATCTACTGCATGCAAGTGTTTCGGCCACATTTTGGTGATGAGGTGAATAATGTGAAATTGTACTTTCTGTTTAAGAATTTCACATTTACACATAATGAACTTAATGTGATAGATTTATAGCTGATAAAAACCAATATGGCTACTAATTTTTGACAAATAGCCCACTAAAAATCATTTTAATTCGAATATCTTTCTAATGCCGGAATTAATTGAAAATGACACCTCGTTTGTCATTGTATTATGTTGGATGCTAAAAAAGTGGCCATTTTAAGACATCAAGGTGCTCTCAAATCTTTACAGCAACCAAGTTAATGTATTTACTCTGCTACAATTAATAAAAAAAATAACACCATATTTGACATTTTGGCCCACGTGGTACCAGAAATAAAAGAATTTGTACTTTTAAACATGGTGGATGGCAGCCATATTGGATTTAGAGGTCAAGATGATATCTGAACTTCATAAAACCCATTTTAATGGATTTATAATGCTAGAATTAGTAGGAAATGACATCTTGTTTGTCCTTTTGGCCAATCCGGTACCAGAGATACAAGAATTTGTACTTTCTTGCGGCCATATTGGATTTAGAGGTCAAGATGATATGCTTTTAATGGATTTATTATGCTAAAATTAGTAGGAAAGGACATCTTGTTTGTCCTTTTAGCTCATTCATTGCCAGAGATATGAGCATTTATGTTTTTCAAAATGGCGGGTGGCGGCCATTTTGTTTATGTCATAGTTTGAACACTTTCTGAGACTTCGATTTTGTGCAACTTTTGATATATTGTTAAGCTGACCTTAAACTACCAGAAAATGGCAAAAACCTGTTGCAATATTTTTGGGGTCATGTGCTATCTTTACTCTACTATTACTCATCTAATCCGTCACACCAAAATTTACATAAATTGGCGATATGGTTCATGACATAGTGACGGATGTTGAATTTTCCCTATATTCAGAATCCGTCATTATGGAATACAACAATCGGCGTTTTCCGAACATCCGTCAAACCAACGTGCGTCATCGCGAATCTTCTCAATTTGGTGTATTATATAATGACGGATGTTAAGGGGGGGTCTACGTTTTTTTGCCCAATTTTCGATTGCAATTTTCTTGACTTTACCAATATGTTACATATGCATGTTGTATATCATATTGTAGCCCATGTTGAAAAGTTTTGAAAAATGGTCATTATTTTGATCTTGTTGCCATGGTAACTGAACAGGGACTCTGAATGGCTAAACACTTGAACAAACGTAACTGCTTACCAGTAAATTGCACCAAATTAAACCATACTTGGGTAGAAGGTGCATGGGTACAATGCGCAGAAACCATGGAGCCGGAATTTTGATATGGTTGCCATGGCAACCAGGAGCTGACCAATTAGGGAACTTTATGCCATAATTCAAAATTGAAGCCCTAATTCAAAAATCCGGCTCCATGGTTTCACAGCCCTTTGGATGCTTAATATCTGTGCTAAATTTCATGTTGATACGACCTTTCGTTTTTGAGTTACGTTCTTTCCCGTTTCATAAAAAACCCGATTTTCACCATTTGAGATATTGAGCGAAACGAAATCGAAAATATTAAAAGTTGCAAAAAACTATATGGAAACAATATGGAAATAATTGTTCATTTATTTTAAAATATAAATTATTACATTTTTTGAGTGCATTTTGGTGCAAATTGGGGAAGATCTAAGTGATAAAGAATTCAATTTGCTTAAAACCATAAACGATCCATAATCTAAAAAGACCAAAACCATAATTAGATATTAAAGGCGGTGAATGCCCTTTGACATATATACTGAATTTCATATTTGAGAGAGTGCTCAATAACTGGAAATGGAATTTTAATTTACTTATATGCACATATCGTCGATTGGACATGTCCTTCTTTGCTGTTGTTTTAGTAGTCTCTCATCGGGGGGCTAGGGGAAACCAAGGGTAATCATAATTAATTATTAAAATCATATCATCGTCTGTTCCCACATAAAACTGGCATCATTTTCTGAAAGAATAAAATGTCACTATCAATTTCATATTCCCAATTCAGTGACTAGTGGATACACATAGACTTCACCCAAACAATGGAGTTAAGATATTCAATCACCGTCCCGGTGTAGCAAACACTTCAAATTCCCTTCCATCTGGGAGTGCAGGACCATTGTTATATTGGTCTCGCAGTTGAAGAGATTATCCGCTGTTTACGCTCTCAATTTAGACTTATTACTTTCAGGACAAAAGCTTAACCTCATTCACATTAAAATAAATATTTGAGCTTCTATAGTGCGTGTTCAATTACTTCTTGGTCATATTTTTCATCATTTTATTCGAAGAGAAACATGAACAACATCATGAGAGAATGTGCTGGGCAGCTTTTGACCTAACACTTTGTTCCCAGACCAAATCCGTAACTTATTGCTTACTTCATTCTAATTCAATTACCATTAACCAGCGTTTTACAGAAGAAAGTTAGTGTCAATACCTATATTAAATGTACACTGTTGTTTTAGTAGTGAGAGAGGACGGGTATTTGTCCCTCACTCACTCAACCCGAATCGGGGAGGTGGTTACACCTGCTATAACAATGGACCTACATACCCGGTCCCATTGTAATATCTCTAGCTCGTGGTTTGCGAAGTCTATACATATCCATTGTCTCTGATATTGGGAAAAAGAAATTGAGGTAACATTTGTAGATATTTTAAAGAAACTGTGCAGTTTTATGTGCGGAACAGAACAGTTATGTGTGTAATAATTTATTATGCATTTACCCACTTGGTTTTCCCTTAGCTCCACAAGATGGGGACTAAGAATTTGTTACGTTGGGGGATTTGGTCCACGCCCATTGTCCTATCACTACATGCAGATCGCCAATACTACTATAAATCGTAAGCACTCTGAAGCTGATGTGTTTCATTAGGTAAACGCGCTAAAAGATGGCCGCCTGCTTTGGGTAATAAGGAACCCATACCCAGGCAATTATTTACGCAAGACGACAGAAATGCAACTTTTTTACCAAATAATCGCATTAAAGAGCACCATGGCACAATTTAAATATCGCCCTCCTTTATATTTTTCAAAATTGATATTTTTCATATGTTATAAAGCTGTTTTATATACATTACCCTCACCTGAAAAATTATTAAGCCCAAACCAGTGCGCTTATGGGTAAACAAACGATTTGATAATTATTCATTCATCAGCATACAACGCGGAAGCGCGTGGTAACACAAGAAATCCACAACAAGTTGATTCTAACGGCATGCCACCTTGTTTAAGAGACCAGGTCTGTGACCTACTTGTGATTTTTAATATTCCATGGTCGAAAATCTATGATTTTCATGTAGTAGACACATTTTGTTGATTAAAAGTCGGCAAACTTAAGTTGCCTACAGTATTACCATGGACGGTCTTTAGCCTCTTCATTAATGTCCCTACCTGCTTTTTGGGTATGTCCAGTTTTCTGTGTAGAATATGTCTCTATTATTCCACTGATCTATACTATCATTTGCGAGAATTTCCTATTTTGTGACAAATGTGCCATGCCGCTTTAACAGATGAACAATCAAAAACGATGTACTGTGCTGTCGTATCACAACTTCAGGAGGGGGGAGCATGGAGTCTGAATCAACTGATTTTCAAGAACATGTTTCTTATTTTTAGTAGTATGATCATGCAGCTATACAACTATCCATTCGCAAGTTTGCACATCCGTGTCAAATTGCTGGTTGCCTATGGTAACTACACCCGATTGCTAACCTAAAACGAATGCAGCTAGAATGAGAACATAATAACTTATTTCATGCACCCAGTTTTGTGTTCCATTGTCGAAGTTTTTCCTTCATATCAATTGTATAAACTTCGAAAGGTTAAAGAAATGTTGGACATGTAACACACACACGCCTCTATTGAAACAGTTTTTGAAATAATCTGCCCCCTCTGTTGATTCAGTGTATCTGGTTTTTCTTCCCCCCTCCAGATATCGAAATAATCTAACTTTTGCTTCAATGCTTTTCTAAATGGTTTGAATGCTGTTTCTGTATTGTTTTGTTGTTTGTATTGTTTAGTTATGTTTTCCTTGTTTTGTTTAGAAAACCAATCGTTACGTGCATCTCATTATGCATTGATGTTCAAAGATCTGTCATCAATTTTTAACATGAAGTACGTTTTTCAACTGCTAAAATAACGATTCAATAATCTTTTACTCCACAACCGTATATTATATAGTCTATCCTCACATTGAATGTTCTTGAAATTCCAACTTTATGTATTTTGCATTTAATATGTTTTAAACTATCATATTTTGCAATACTATGACCATTAGTGCTGTCAGGCAGAGGCCCAATTTTTTCGATAGGTGGTCACCTCTTTGAATAAAGGTTGTCATATATCAAAATTGTAGTTATAGGTCCCAGGAGTCAGGAAATGCATGATGCAAACAATGAAACTTTGTAAATTAAGTTCTGGGTGGGGTAAGTTTACCCCCTATTTTTACAGTATGAAAATTTTGAATACAATCCATGTTGATACCTTTTATCACAATCTGGGAGTTGAGCCCAATAATATATTTTGACCACAATCTTGACACCGAAAACCTCCTATAAAGTTGATAAAAGCCTATCTACCCCCAAAAAATCTTACCCCACCCCAATGCGTTTTGAGATTTGGCCTGTCAGAAACACAGTGTTGCCCAGTGGCACTAGTGATCAGAATGTTATGCAAATGAGGCATTGTGCATTTGTGGATAGTGTGATGTGTGTGGGTGTGTATGGATGGTGTGTGTGTGTACGGTGTTGTTTGTGGTGTTGTCGTGTGTTGTGGGGGGGGGGGGGTTGTGGAGGGCAATAAACCTGATTATTTTACTATACACCTTAGGGTAGGGCAGTGGTTTACCACGGTGGGCCCCTGCCTCCAAGCCCTTGCCACCCCCACCACCCCCACACCCCCCCCTGAAGTGACCGTGGTCTATGGATAAGGACACAAATTAGCCCCTCACAATATGCCCCTGCAACTCTTCTAGCTCTCCCCTTTGC
The DNA here is from genome assembly GCA_023653785.1 of Ophioderma brevispina. Taxonomy (NCBI): domain Eukaryota; kingdom Metazoa; phylum Echinodermata; class Ophiuroidea; order Amphilepidida; family Ophiodermatidae; genus Ophioderma; species Ophioderma brevispina. The sequence continues at coordinate 64,070 of JAMKCH010023777.1, forward strand.
AATGCCTGGTCCGCCACTTGGTAAGGTTAGATAACTGGACTTTTCTCTAACCCTGTTGCCCAAGTTCCTAGCTGAGACGCGCAAACCATTCGCAGGTTAAAGAAATGATTTACTATTTACTCCACAATTTCCCGTATTCCTTCAAGTCCTACCCTCTTTCAGGGCTTTAGTTCATAAATGTGCCCTGTGCATGTACAAGTTCCCTTACCACGAATGATGGTTTATAAATTAATAGGCCATCAATAAATTCATAGGCCTGCCGGTGAGCAATGATTATTTCAGTAATTTATCGGCCCTGCGGCAACCCTCTTTCTAAAGAATGATTACTTCCATAGGCCTACGACGTCTAATTTATTAATAGTCCATCATAAATCTATAAGCCTGCGGTGTAGCTTTCTATTTGAGAAATATGGTTTCTGTAACTTTAATACGGCCTGTGGATAACCCTTCTTAAAGACAGGATTAAATCATTCAAATATATAGGAAGGGCCTGCAGTGCAATCTCTTACCTAAGAAATAGGCTCGATTTTAGACCTGCGGCACAATCCTTTTAGCTAATCAATGATTATTTCAGTAATTTTATAGCCTCTGCGGCGCACCCCTCTTGGCTAAGAAGATGAGTCTCAGTAATCATGCCTGCATGCAATCCTCTATACATACCACTGATTAGTTCAGGTCCCCCCCTGCAGCAGAATTCTTTAGCCAAGAACGATAAGTTAGTACATCTAACTAGCCCGTGGCACAAATCAATCTTAGCTAAGAATGGTTAGGTCAGTAAATATATTAGGCGTTGAGTCGCACCTTTCTTAGCTGAAATGGTAAATAGTCCTGCGGCGTAACTCTTTTATAGCTAATAAATTTTTGTTATAATTATACACCTACCTCGCTACCCTCTTTTTGTTTCTATGGTTTATTCTTTGAGTTAATAAACTGACCCTCGTCTCACCAAGCTTTATTTATTGAGGGGGGTTACCACCCCCACATGAGTTCGTTATAAAGCATCCAATTCCTATAAATAGTGCAGATTGATAGTTCTTTTTTTTTTTTTTTTGTTTTTTTCTTCCATTTCTCATCCATTCCACATCCATAGTATGACGTAACAATTACGTCATAAGTCCACGATCACAAAATTGCATTTTCCACAGCAAATAGACGAAATCCAATTTTGCGCTAAAAGTAGGAAGATCGGACTTTCATGTATGGTTTTCAGCTAAAACACTGGCAATTGAGAACTAGTTCTAATTACAAAAAATTATAGAGTTTTAGAGCCATGCCTGTGGCAGAATATTTTTAAAATGTACCATTAAATATCTTTGTGGCAACCACACCCTCTTACCCTTCGCCTTTGATGGCAATACCCCTAACTCGGCTGATAGTAGCCTTCATCACATTTTTTCGCTTAAATGACCGGAACAGAGGATCAGAAGCTTTTTACACAAGCTTTTGGGATTTTAGCGCCAAAGGAAGTTCACTTCGGGTGTTTAACACCCCCTTGTTACGACGATGGTAAGTTTATGCGTAGAAAAGGAATATAAAAAACCCAGGAGAGAACAATTCCGTTTGAGGGTACATATAAAATGAAACCCTATCATAATTAAATTAGAAAATGTCTGGAAATCCGGGGGATTCTCACTTTTGGTTTTGGTAGGGTGCTGGCGGGGGTTTTTACCCACTACTCCAAAAAAAAAATTACAAGAATTGTACGCCTCCTTATACCAGCTTTCTGGATGTATTGGGGGCGAATCCCCCCCATAAGGTAGCGATAGCACTGTTCACTTGTATTTCTCCACTTCTGGTAGTACTATTTTCAAACATTTTTTCACGTTTATTCTACCCAAACGGCTGACAATACCGCACATCCCGTACCCCCTTTTCCACTATTACCACCGGGCTGAAAAATGATGTACCGTTATAACTTTTTTAGCATATTTCTGCCATATGCTTTACTCTGTTAAACCATGCAGACACCTGGCCTATCGGAGGGGGGGGGCAGATTGCATAACATTTGTATCAATAATATAAAGTCTTCTATTCCAGTGGTGCCAAAAAGTACCAAGTCCATTCCCCCATACGTAGGTTTTTACTTCTGTGAAGTGATATTGAACGTACACCATCGCAATAGTTCCAAATATTACTTGGTTAGTTCAATAGCAATTTTAACGGAGTTCTTTGTTTGCTTTTGCTTTTTTTTTTTCTGTTATATGTCTTGTTCTGGTATTTTTTGGGCTAAAGGGACAAGTAATTAACACTTAAGTGCGAAGGTCTTCTGCACCATCACCGTTGGTACCTAAGGGGCCCGGGTCCCCCAAGGAGACATCGAAAAACTTGAGGGGTCATCCGACAAAGGACACAAGTGCAGTATAAATTAGTTCCGGGTGGGGTTTCCGGGTTATTACATTGAAAAATAGGGGGCAAACATTGCTTTCGAAATGCGTCAAGATAGCTCAACATGGAACGAGAGGTCTCACGACCATAATTTTTTTGCTTGAGGAAAGCACTTTCCCGGTCAAGTGTCTCTGTGGTGGCAACATCCCCCCCCCACCCGGTCTGTTACGCTACTTGTTTTATCTTAAAATTTGTTCAGATGTTATGAAAATGGATATCTGAGACACATTAGTTAAGCATTTTAATTACTGGGAAACAATAAGTCGGAGGCTGTAGTCACATGGATGATGTATTTATAATCATTTTGGTGGATTCACCCCCCCCCCACCCCGTGATATACATTACTTTAGAATTATTTATGAAACCTAATAAGTGGTGCTAACTACATAATCATATAGGTACATACCAACACATGCTATAACGCAAAGCATTGGAAGTTGTACTATATAGTAGACGCATCCAGTGTCAATTGTCATTTATTGGTGATTTCATGTGGGGGGGGTCTTTCCCCCCTCATAACGCAACTTGTACACGTTATTTTTTGAATCATGCAGTTTTGGATTCCTGAGATTTCAAGCCTTCATTTTGATATGTGATGCACTTTGTTCAAATTAGGTCACCGGTACTCGAAAAATAGAGGTTGTTTCTTGCTCTTGCGCAGCCTACATTCACACCTTTTATTCTCAACGTATTGGTGACTCGACGTCAGTGTCAACGAAGTTGCCATCAACAATCCTGACCAAAGCGGACCTAAGGGCAACATTTTCCAAGTGATTTTTTTAATTTTTCTTTCGCGTTACACATATATAAATTGTATTTATATCCTACATCTTTACAGAGGCAAGGCTCAGTCAATGATCCAGCACAGCTTTCCATAAAGACCCTTTGAACAATTGCAAATCTAAAACATACAGAAAATAAAGAAAAAAATCACAATAAAAGTATCTTTCAAATAATCAAAACAATTTGTTTTGTAAACTAAGGTTTATAAATGCGCACCCAGTTTAACAAGGCATCACAGTATGGTAGCCTTAATTAAACTGTGTTTCTTTTCCTTGAGGCGAAGAAAGATGCTACTAGAAAGTAGACGGATATATATGCTTCTAAAGAGTTTTGCCCGAAATTATGCCCAGACCACTGCTCCTGACCATATGCTCCTGGAGCCTATGGTCCTGAGCAGCTGGTACTGGAGCATATGGTCCGAGAGCATAAATAATCTGGAAAATATTCTAAGTCAAATATCCTCCAGGAGCCTATTTAATACGCAAATGGTCCAGGAGCAATTGGCAAATATGCTCCTGGAGCAGTGGAGAAATAATTCTAAGTCAATACTGCTCCAGAGCAATTTGAATACGCAAATGGTCCAGGAGCATTGCAAATATGCTCCTGGAGATGTATTTGACTTGAATAGTTCTCCACTGCTCCAGGAGCATATTTGCCATATTCTTCCTGGACCATGTGCGTATTCAATATGCTCCTGGAGCATATTTGACTTAGAATATTTTTTCCAGATTATTTTATGCTCCAGGACCATATGCTCCAGGACGCACTGCTCCAGGACCATATGGCCTGGCCAGGGCATAATTTCGGGCCAAAATCTCTTAGAAGCGATATATATCACGGTAAAAGAATGTCAACATCCAGTATTTTCTCTGTTTATTAAAAAAATGGACAGTACCTTTCTTTGGAAAAGGGGGGGTGAGGGGTGACGGAAATCTGTGTGACTTCCCCCTTTCATTTTTTTACCTGTTTGTGGTGGATTGAAACTCACGCCAGCTAAATGTGAACAATACGCAAAACATTATAACATAACAGAGAAAACATCTTGGAAAAAAAGTGAAAATCAGAAGAGACATAAAATAAGACAGAACGGAAGAAGATGAAAAAAGGAAACAGAACAAAGAAAGAGAAGAGAATAAAAGAAAAGAGGAACTCATAAGAGAAAAGCAGATATAGTCCAAGAGTAGACCCATTCGTTTGTGATTGCAGAATGTCGTAAGTGCACAAACTGCCATGTATACATCTGTGAAATGGTTCTTCAAGCCCCTTGACCAAAGATTTAGCATAATGTATTTTGAATGTAATTTCTGACAAATTGCAGCTATTGCACTTACAACCTCTTGCATTCACATGACGATATGACCTTGCACAAGATCTGCACAAAATAATTTTAATGCCTCTAAGCATATTGACCTGCTGATTACAATTCTTGATGAGGCAACCTTGTCATTCTTGAGCATTTTGAGATAAGGAAGGGGAAAATTAACAGGGATAAAATTTGTAAATATTTCATGGGGGGGTTAAAAGATGTATAGACATGTTCACCTGGTCCTATGGATTAAAAAAGCATAGTTTGCTATATCGAGGACAATTACTTTAAACACGGTAGGCTTGGAATGGCTAAAAGTCATCATATGGGTAAACAATTAGAATGCACAGATTCTTCTCAAAATGGGCTCAAATACTTCATCTGGTTGCATAGTGATGCCAAATACATGCTGCTTGACATTTGGGGTATAATTAAGCAGAAACGTTGATAGGGACCCACGCGGTTAAAATCAATTTGAAAAAAATCGGATCATTATAAATGATGACCTTGACAAGTTTTTGGCCTGTCGTGCAAACACAAAAGGTTGTAGATAGAGCAAAACTATACATTTTTTTATCCTTAGGACCAGATAAACACGTCTCTTTCAACCCCGTATAATGTTTACACCTGTTAATTTACCCCCTTCCCTATCAAAAAAAATACATAAGGATGGCAAAGTGACATCATCGGGATTTGAAAACCAGCAGGTCAATGACGCTTGTGCAAGGTCATATGAACCTGCCGCAAGACTAATAACAGGTAGATAGAGATTCATGAAATACTGAGATAGGGTAGTCATTTTGATAGAACTAATTGCAAAATAATACATGTCTTGAGAAGCCGAGAATATACTTGTTGCACTTTTTATATAAATAAATATCGGCATTTATATAGCGCCTAGGCCCTTTCACAATGTATCAAAGCGCTCTATCATTTAGTCCTCTGTCCACTAGAATATGTCAGCTGCCTTACAAATGCCCAAGGCATCCTCATACCTTTGGACGACGCTCAATGGACAATATTCCTAACAGCTCCCCATTTAGCACTTGGGTGGAGAGAGGCAAGCGAGGTAAAGTGCCTTGCCCAAGTGCTAAACACATTGGCCTCATTGGGACTCGAACCCAGAACCTTTAGGTTATGAGGCAGTCGTTGTATCCAATGGACCACATGTGCCGGCTATAATTAGAATGCAAAATATGACTAGGATATATAGGCTCTATGAGAGATAACTAGCACTAAGTCTCTTATTGAACTGTCAATGAGAAAATCTATATACATTTTCTTATCTAGTGGGGCCAAATGAACAATTTACAAAGAGTTTGAAACAAATTCTTCGGACCATTCGGTAAATGTTATCAAAGGATGACCTTGAAATGATATATGTCTATTGTACTTAAATGAAAACTATACGTTTTTAAACCTTGAAGTAGCCCGATAATGTGTTACAGTATATCTTTTAAATCAATTTCGCAACTCAGTTGTACCCTGCACAAACTCCCCCACCCTAGATTTTAGTAAACTTTTATACTCGATTCATCTGATATGTGACCCCGTACCATTCTTGCGGAGGTGAAAAATTCATGAGGCGCAGGGACTTCTGTTAATCATGTTATTGTGAGGAATGTTAAGGCCTGAAATACACTATTGTGCGTTTCCATACATGAATGACATTGTATTTAGTGGCAGGTGAGTGAGTTATATGACCGGAGTGTCATCCGAGATAATCCGGTGTGGCACGTGCATTTGAATTCTTTCATTTTCCCTCTCCGACTTAATTGAATAGGTCCAAAACTCCAGGGGGGGCGAACGTATCAACGCGAATCGACTATAATATATTACTTCGGGACAATCTCACACCATATTGGCATCAAAGTTGCTTCTTTTGCAATTTGTTTTAGATCAAATCATAAAATCATGAGCTTTCGTATAATAACATTATTACTCAATTGATTATACCTACAGTGACCGCTTAATTGATCGCAGAGATGTTTATCGTTATAAGTGTCCATACAATCGTCATACGAAAGTTCCCTTCGGTTTCTCACAGCCATGCCACTTGTTATGGTGCATAGGTAAACTAAAACGGCAACAAACAACAACTTCGATGTCATTATCTATTAAAAGGAAACAAACCAGATAGGCCTAGGTTACTGATTAACTCTTGCACAATGCCATATCAGAAATAAACATGATTAAGACTATAAAGCAATAACAGCACATTTTTTAAGACGTCCCGAATTTTCCAAACATTTTTGCACTGTTGCATTGGTAACTGGCCAATACACTATATAAATGAATGGTAAAGCTCGAACATGTCTAGGCATCGCAAAAGAAGGAATTTTGTAATTAGGATCATTTATATGGAGATCCGATAATAATTCAACGGCTGCTGGAAACGGCCTTCCCAATATGAAATAGCCTCATGAAATAGTGCCATGTTCGTGTCTACGCTCATCCATTAGTTGTTCCGTTGGCGCAGGTAAGTCAAGTTAGAGGTCATTTTCGTGAGGTGGCACTATTTTCACAATGGACGGACAGACATTTGTCATTTCCAGTTCCGCCGTTAAATTACAATGGAGGATCCCGATTCTAATTCTACGCACTTTTGAGCATTATCATTAGCAGGTATAGTCTAATAGACAATTACCAACACAGCTGTGTAACAATCTCAAAGTTTTTTTTTTAAATTGGTTTTTTTAAATTAATTATAATAGCAGAAATTTATACAGCGCCTTATGCTATTGGCCTCTAAGCGCTTTCACAAATGGCCGCTGATCACTGTGGCCCAACCATACCATAAACCATTTGGCATCATTTCAAGGGATGCAGCAGATCGGGATCAGCACTTTCCCTTATCAGCAAATATACATACAGCCGGTGTCATATTTTACAAAAGAGCAGTGTCCGGTCGTTTTCGTGTCCGTCGGACGCTAGTTTAAATCTGAGATTCGGACGGCTACTAAGATCATGTGTTTCAAAATCAATATTTGAATCACACAAGGAAATACAAACAAAAAGGGTTTTAAAATGGGGCGTCCCATATGACTCTTGGTTATAAGTCTTTTTTTGTCCATACGAAGCCTACGGTTTTTATGTGTCAGAGGTCCGTTCGCACTACGGTTTAAATCTGAGGTCCGACGGATACTAAGTTTTATATGTTTCATTGTCCTGGACTCCTGGTTTTAAATTAGAAACGTCCATAGACTGCGTTGTTACAATTTGTGTTTTGTCCAGTCAGACACTGAGGTTTAAATCTGAGGGGCCGACGGATACTAAGTCTTATGTTTCTCGTCCTAGGACTCCTAGTTTTAAATTGGAGCGTCTTCTAGAGGACTGTGTGTGATAAATTGTTATCGTCCGTCGGACACCCACTGTTTACGTCTGAGAGTCCGGCGGACACTAAGTTCTATGTTTCATTGTCCCAGGACTCCTGGTTTTTAAAATGGAGCGTCCCATAGGACTGTGTGTGATAATTTTTTTTGTCCGTCGGACCTAAGGTTTAAGTCGAGAGTCCGATGGGACACTAAGTTCTAAAACGTTTCATTGTCCAAGGACATCCCTGGTTGTAAATTGGTAGCGTCCATAGGACTGTGTGTGATACGTTGTTTTGTCCTCGGACACCAAGGTTTGATTCTGAGAGTCCGACGGACCTAAGTTCTATGTTTCACTGTTCCAAGGACTCCTGGGTTTAAATTGGAGCGTCCCATAGGACTGTTCTGGTGATACGTTGTTTTTTGTCCGTCGGACACCAAGGTTTAAGTCGGAGAAGGTCCGACGGACACTAAGTGTCTGTATATCATTGGCCTAGGGCTCCTCCCTGTTTTGAAAATGTAGCGTTCCATAGGACTCTGGGGTAAATAAGTTGTGTTTGTCTGCTGGACACTAAGGTTTACGTCTGAGAGTCTGTCGGACACTCATGTTGTTTAAATCTGAGAGTCCGACGGGTACTAAGTTCTATGTTTTATTGTCTTAGGACACCTGGTTTTAAAAAGGAGTGTCGCGCGAGGGGGTAGGGACGGGGTGGGGGGGGTGTGGTTATGAGTAATTGTTTGGTCCGCGTACACTACGGTTTAAATCTGAGAGTCCTGTCGACACTAAGGTTTAAATCTTAAGAGTCCGACGGATACCAACTTCTATGTTTCCTTGTCCTAGGACTCCTTTTTTTTTAACATGGGGCGTCCTATAGGACTTTTGTTTTTTGTAAACGGTTTTTTGTCCGTCGGACACAACCGTTTAAGTGTGAGAGTCCATTTGGACTCACCAAGATGTAAATCTAAGATTGACACCAAGGTTTAAATATGGAAGTCGACGAATGCCAAGTTCATTTTTCAGTGTAACGTGATGTAGTTATTATTTGGCAATTATTGACATGTGATTTTATACATGGGTCTATAAATCATCCATCATCTTCCGACTGCCAGCAGGCCTACCTACAAGCTTCTTCCATGCTGTCAATTGCGGTCCATATGTTAAGGTTGTATTTGGTCTTTGGTCTATGAGTATATATGGAGATAGTCGATAATTAACAAACTGATTTGTCATTTTATTTTACTGACCATTGAAATGGGCGACTTAAAAATAACTCATGGAATTACCCATTTATATAATAACGTTTTATGAGAGGAGCGTAAGAAAAACGGGTTTGTCAACAGCTACGAATTGTTGTCGCCGTCTGTGCAAGGGTAGTAATTATTTTTGCCGTTCGATATTGTATTTCAATAGGTGCATTTAAAGCGCCAATCGGTTCGCTCAGGTCTTGTTTGGGTTGCTAATGACGCAGTGATTATCGTGGCAGCGTTCGGGCTCAGTGCTTGGTGTTTTTTTTTTCACAATTTTCATCTGTTTTCATCACATTTTGCGGACGTGTGTTCGTTTTTTCCGAAATTGGTTCTACTGGAATGTACTTGTTTATTCGGCATTGATATTCTCCATTTCGTGTGCCCATTACTGTATAATAATGGTTTGATACATCGTGCTACATCATTGGTATAATAATCGAAAATACCGATTAGTTCTACTTGGAACATCGGTTGTTTGGATCAGTTCATCAGAATTATTGATGCAGTTTTGTCAGTTTCCATTCCAAATAAAATGCCTCGCGGATCAGGCGATTGAAGAACCAGTTTACTGATCATTCAATCAATGAACATATTAGACACGGGCCAATATCAAAAATCGCATGGCCGTAATCAGCCGGTTCAGCAGCTCCAGTAGTGTAAAGAACGTATCTGTAAGTTCGTTGAATCCACCGTGGATTTGTAAAGTTGGTGCCAGTATCAGTCAAAATGGCGAATCGCACGCCATAGCTGACCGTGAGGCGTCATAAGAGGCCTTGACTCGCGTCATGATCAACAAAACAAAACCCGTTGGTTCAACTTCAAGGGCAATGACAGCCTCCGTTAGCCAATGTACAACAGTTTGCGTTGCAAGGACAATAATCTATGGTCAATATTCGGCAACCAATACCTATAGCGATGCTTCAGCGAGTGCAAATCATGCCATCATTGATAGGTAATTTGGTTTTCGGACTTAATTAATGAACCAGTTGCCAATGTTAACCTAAATTCTGGCGGGGTTTGGGGTCAAAATTCTAAGTCACGTTTTTCGAATATTGCACCCTAATCAATTATCATCATTTCATCCATTGTTATCCACAGCTGTTGAGAGTCACGTTTATTACGTTGGTCTGGGAATAAAACAAAAATATCAATGGCGACACACTTTTTTACAACTATTTGGTTTTTATTCCATTAACTACATCCTGTGTAAATTTGGCGAAAGTTCCATTGCGGGCAATGTTGTTTTTTTTGTTCCCTAAATTTGTTTCACACGTTACTTTCAGGGAGAATTGACGTATTGGGGGCGCTTTCAGCCTTCATTTCATGCCTTTGTAGGCTTATGGCATGATTCCCGCATGGATTTTTTCTGG
>JAMKCH010023778.1:0-29636 GCA_023653785.1 Ophioderma brevispina
GGCCCCCTTGATTTAAACTTTTAGCAAATTTGTGCCCAAAAACCTCTATTTATGGTCATTTTGGCTACTCGCTCACCCAAAGACCCACCCATATTTTTGCATGTTTACAGTCAACCCCGATGCCCTTGGGTTTGAGTGTGCCTCCATTTCATGTGAGTCCTCCCCCCCCCCCACGGTGTAATTGGCTGACATCCGCTGCTAGCTGAACAACACCTGGTTACCACTGCTGGCTGCAAGGCCATTTTTCTACTACCAAAGTACATTACTCCCCGCCCCCCCCGTCATCGTGATCAGAATTAAGCTTTGTGCATGCATTTCAGATTTCTTGTCAATGAGGCTTTCCTTCATCAGGATATCCTAGGAGTCTATGTAGTTAAATGACAACAGGACAGAACTGTTTTCCCTGAAATTTATCCATATTTATTTATATTTAATTCATATTCCTACTGCAGTACAAAAAAAAACATGTTTTATTCCATTCGACATTTCCACAGATATCGGTGGATAGCCAGTCCTCTACAAACACAACATGAATTTGGAGGGTCTGAAGCGAGTAGCCAACCTTTCTCATAATGGCGTTCCTAAAGTTAATTTTTGGAATGAATGTGATGCAAAGATGTCAATGGTCTAGATTCGTGACATTTTTAACTAGTTTCAGAGGCCATTGTGTATATATAGGTTATACACAATACCCGGCGCCCGTAAGGATCAAAACTCTTGGGTGGACTATACTTTCTTGCATGGCAATCTGGAAAAAGTGCTTTAAAAAATGTCCCTGAAAAATGCACTAGTTAAAATATTAAGAAGTGAATGAAATTTCATGATTTACAGTAGACTGGTAGTTTCTCCAACTAAGCGGCATTTTGACAGTGATTTTGAGGAAAATTACTCCGCGGGCAGAAATTTTACATCGATTTGCAAATTAACTAGCTTTGGCGACTTAGAGAATCTTGGGTTGCCCGGTGGTGACATGGGGCAAAGTTTGGTGATCATAACTAAAAATTTCTCTGGTCTTCATAATGTTTCAAAATTTGGTTACTTGGTCATTTCAGCTTGTACGTTGGGGTGATGATGTTGTTTTTCCTCTTTGACGATTTTAAAAGTGACAGAAACATGCTCAAGTTTGCCATTTTTTTTCCCATAGACTACTGTGGAGAAGTGAGTTATTGGTGTGTAACCTATAAGACAGCCAGTGGATCATATGCCGGTCTCATTTTTTTGATTTTTTGACCTTTCAACCTCAGACTTTTATTGAATCAATATGTAAGTCACTGTTGCATGCCGAAAAATGTGATTTTTTTTTTCATTTTAGCGTACATGCATGTGCATTGGGACGTACATTACGGTAGTGAAGCTCAGATAGAGATTTTGCATGACATTTGGTATTGCCACCACTCAGTGATGAATTCGGCATCCTCACGGTTTAACTGCATGTGTGGACCGTTGTGGCAGATACTAAATTCATCCGAGCACAATGCATAGGAATGCCCCAGTGTAATGTTAGAGTTATTTTACTATAAGTTGAGCTAGAGTGGAATTAGGCCTACCCTTCCGACTAGCAAAAGCTATCTGTCACGACAAAATACGAATGAAAACATAGTAAAATATTAGCTTGTTTTTTGCTTGTCCCAGACGCATGTAGCATGGGGGGGGGGCACTCATATTGTGGTTAATGCACATATCGGCTGTTAGGAACCCGGCCTGTTTAGCATCATCGTCACCCAAAATGTCATATTTTTTTGACATTTTGGCCACTTTCACCCAAAGACCGTTATTTTTTGGGAATATTTTCCACACAAGACACCTCCTTTTTAGAAAATTTGACCAAAATCCACCAAGGAACCCTTGATTTGAAACTTTTTAGCAAATTTGTGCCCCAATTAACCTCTATTTATGGGCCTTTTGGCTATCTCTCACCCCACGACCCCATATTTTTGCATGTTTACAGTCACCGAAAGCCCTTGGGTTTGAGTGTGCCATCCATTTCATGTGAGTCCTCCCCCGCCCCCACGGGTGTAATTGCTGACTCTCTGCTAGCTGAACACACTCCTGTTACCCGACTGCCTGGCTGCAAAGGCCATGTTTCGACTAACAAAAAATACATTGACCTCCCCCCCCCCCGTAGCTTGATCAAGATTAAGCTTTGTGCGCATGCATATTCAGATTTCTGTCAATGAGGGCTCCCTTCATCGGAATATCCTTGATCTTGTAGTTTAAATGACAAAAGGACAGATAGAACTGTTTTCCTGAAAAAGGATTATTCCAATATTTTTTTATTTATATTAAATGCATATTTCTACTGCCGTAACCAAAAAAAAACCTGTTTCTATTCCCTTTTTTTTTTTTCCCCCCGAGACATTTTCCCCAGTATCAGTGGATACCATTACCCTTTCTACAACACAACATGAATTTGGAGGGTCTGAAGCGAGTAGCCACCCTTGTCATCATAATGGCGTTCTAAAGGTAATTTTTTTGAATGAAATGTATGCAAAATATGTCCATGTCTATATTGTGACATTTTTACCTAGTTTCAGAGTCCATTTTGTATAATAATGGTTATACACCACTAACCTGGCTGCCGAAAAGGATCCAAATTTTGGGGTGGACTACTTTCTTGCAGGCATCTGGAAAAAGTGCTTTAAAATGTCTGAAAATGCCTAGTTATATTCAGAAAGTGATGAAATTGCATGTTGACTGGTAGGACCACTGGTATGTTTTCTCAAACTTAGCGGCATTGGGACAGTGATTTTGAGGAAAATTACTCCGCGGTCATCAATTTTACAAAACAAATCTTTTGCAAATTACTAGCTTTGGCGACTATTAGAGAATCTGGGTTGCCGTGTGACTCGGGCAAGTTTGGTGATTTCGTAACTAAAAATTTCTCTGGTCCTCATGGTTCAAATTTGGTTATTTGGTGATTTCACTTGTACTTTGGGGTGATGTTGTTTTTGTTTTTTCCTCTGTGATTTTAAAAAAGTAAAGAACATGCGCAAAGTTGCCATTTTTTTTCCCATAACTACGTGTTAAGTAGTTAGTGGTTTGTACCCTATGAGACAAAGCCCAGTGATCCATATGTCGGTCCATTTTTCTGATTTTTTGCCCTTTCAACCTCAACTTTAAATTGAATCATATGTAGTAACTGTTTGCAGCACTGAAAAAAAGTGATTTTTTTTCATTTTAGCGGTACGTGCATGTACATTGGGACGTACATTACGTAGGTGAGCTGCAGATAGTATGGTTTTGCTGACATTTTTAGGTGCCAACCACTCAGTGATGAAATTCGAGCAGCCTCACTTTAACTTCATGTGTTGGACCGTGTGGCAGAAGACTAAATTCATCCTTGCACAGGCAGAGGAAATGCCCATTGTTATTGTTAGAGTTTTTTACTGATAAATGGAGCTAGAGTGGAGTAGACCAACACTTCATACTAGTCAAAAGTATTGTCACACCAAATAACGAATGAAAACTAGTAAAAATTAGCTTGTTTTTGCTTGTCCAGACCATAGCATGGGGGGGGGGCACGCTTTGTGGAGGATATGCACATATAAGGTGTTAGGAACCCGGCTGTTTTAAGCATCACGTCCAACCCAAAAATGGTCATATTTTTTTGACATTTTCCACTTCCCCATTCACCCAAGACCGTTATTTTTTGGGAATATTTCACACACACACTCCTTTTAGAAAATTTGACCAAAATCTCACCAAGGACCCCTTTGATTTTGAAACGTTTTAGCCAATTTGTGGCCCCAAATAACCTCTATTTAATTATTTGCATTTGGCTATCATCCTCCACCCAAAGACCCCATATTTTTGCATGTTTACGTCACCGAATGCCCCTGGGTTTGAGTGTGCCATCCCTTTCATGTGAGTCCCGCCCCCCCACCCCCCACGGGGTTCTGGCTGACTCGCTTTGCTAGCTGAACACAATCTGGTTACCACTGCTGGCTGCAAAGGCCATGTTTAATCTAGTAAAAAAAAGTACATTGACCCCCCCCGTCTCTTGATCAAAATTAATCTTATTGCAGCATTCAGATTGTTCTTGTCATTCACGGTTGCCCTTCCTCAGATATCCGATGGAAGTCCTAGTAGTTGAATGACAAAAGGACAGTTACAACTGTTTTCCTGAAAAGATTAATCCATATTTCTTTATATTTAATTCATTTTCTACTGCAGTACAAAAAAAAACAGTTTTGAATTCCCCTCGACATTTCCACAGATACCAGTGGATAAAGCACATTCCCGCTTTCTACAACACAACATGAATTTGGAGGGTCTGAACCAAGTAGCCAACCTGTCATCATAATGGCGTTCTAAAGTAATTTTTGAATGAATTGTGATGCAAAGATGTCAATGTCTAGATTCGTGACATTTTTAACTAGTTTCAGAGTCCATTGTGTATATATAGGTTATACACCACTAACCTGGCTGCCGTAAGGATCAAAAATCTTGGGTGGACTACTTTCTTGCATGGCATCTGGAAAAAGTGCTTTAAAATGTCTGAAAACACTAGTGATAATTAAGAAAGTGATGAAATTTCATGATTGACATGGTAGACTGGATGTTTTCTCAAACTAAGCGGCATTTTGACAGTGATTTTGAGGAAAATTACTCCGCGGTCATCAATTTTACATCGATTTGCAAATTACTAGCTTTGGCGACTATAGAGAATCTTGGGTTGCCGGTCTGACATCGGGCAAGTTTGGTGCTTCGTAACGAACTAAAAATTTATCTGGTCATCATATGTTCAAAATTTGGTTATTTGGTGATTTTCAGCTTGTACTTTGGGGTGATGTGTAGTTTTTCCTCTGTGAGAGTTTTAAATGTGAAAGAAACATGCTCAAAGTTGCCATTTTTTTTCCCATAGACTACTGTGTATAAGTGAGTTAGTGGTGTGTAACCTATAGAGACAGCAGTGATCATAAGTCGGTCTCATTTTTTCTGAAGTTTTTTGACCTTTCAACCTCAGACTTTTAATTGAATCAATATGTAAGTAACTGTGGCATGAAAAAATGTTGATTTTTTTCATTTTAGCGGTACATGCATGTGCATTGGGACGTACATTACGGTAGGTGAGCTCAGATAGTATGATTTTGTATGACATTTGGTATGTGCCACCACTCAGTGATGAATTCGGCAGCCTCAACGGTTTAACTGCATGTGTGACCGTGGTGGCAGAATAATAATTCATCCCGTGCACATGCATAGGAATGCCCCGTGTATTGTTAGAGTTATTTTTATGATAAATGGAGCTAGAGTGGAGTAGGGCTACCCTTCAGACTAGCAATAGCTATTGTCACGACCCAAAATACGAATGAAATATACAAAGATTAGGCTTGTTTTTGCTTGTCCAGACCATGGCATGGGGGGGGGGCACTCAATTGTGAGGTATGCACATATAAGGCTTGTTAGGGAATCCCGGCGTTTTAAGCCTCATCGTCACCCAAAAATGTCTTTTGACAATTTTGCCCCTTCCACCAAAGACCGTTTTTTTTGGGAATATTTTCACACAAGACACCTTTTTAGAAAATTTGACCAAAATCTCACCAAGGACACCTTGATTTGAAACTTTTAGCAAAATGTGCCCCAAATAACTCTATTTATGGGCTTTGGCTATGCTCTCCCCAAAGACCCCATGTATTTTTGCATGTTACAGTCACCGAATGCCCTTGGTTTGAGTGTGCCAATCCATTTCATGTGAGTTCCCACACCCAAGGGTTTTAATTGCTGACTCGCTGATAGCTGAACACATCCATGGTTTACACTGCGGCTGCAAAGGCCATGTATCTAGTAAAAAAGTACATTGACCCCCCCCCCCCCCGTATATTGATCAAGATTAAGGCTTTGTGCATGCATATCAGATTTCTGTCAATGAGGCTCCCTTCATCAGTATCCTATGGAGTCATGTAGTAAAATGACAAAAGGACAGTTAGAAATGTGTTCCTGACAAGATTTATAATATTTATTTATATTTAATGCATATTTCTACTGCAGAAAAAAAAAAAAAACATGTTTTATTCCATTCGACATTTCCACAGATATCTGTGGATAGCCAGTACCTTCTCCAACACAACAGAATTGGAGGGTCTGAAGCAAGTAGGACAAACCTGTCATCATAATGGCGTTCTAAAGGTAATTTTTGAATGAAAGTGTGATGCAAAGATGTGCAATGTCTAGATTCGTGACATTTTTAACTAGTTCAGGTCCCTTGTGTATATATAGTTATACCCACTAACCTGGCTGCGTAAGGATCAAAAATCTGGGATGGACTACTTTCTTGCATGGCATCTGAAAAAGTGCTTTAAAGGTCTGAAAATGCAATAGTTATATTAAGAAAGTGATGAAATTCATGATTGACATGGCAGACAGTATGTTTTCTCAAAAACTAAGCGGCATTTGGACAGTGATTTGCGGAAAATACTCCGCGGTCCTCAATTTTACATCGATTGGCAAATACTAGATTGGCGCCTATAGAAAGGGAATTCTTGGGTTGCCGGTTCTGACATCGGGAAAGTTTGTGATCGTAACTAAAAATTTCTCTGTCATAATATGCTTCCAAATTTGGTTATTTGGGTGATTTCAGCTTGTACTTTGGGGTGATGTTGTGTTTTTCCTCTGTGAGAGTTTAAAGTGAAAAAACATGCTCAAAGTTGCCATTTTTCCATAGATACTGTGTATAAGTGAGTTAGTGGTGTGTAACCTATAGAGGACAGCCATGGATCAAATATCGTCCATTTTTCTGAAAAAAGTTTTGATATTCAACCTCGCTTTTAATTGAATCATTATGTAAGTAACTGTTGCAATGAAAAAATGTGATTTTTGTCATTTGCGGTAATGAACATGTGCATTGGACGTAAATTACGGTAGGTGAGCTCGTGTAGGTTTGCATGGGATTTGGTATGTGCCACCACTCAGTGATGAATTCGGCAGCCTCACGGTTAAACTGCATGTGTGGACCGTGTGCAGGAATACTAATTAATCCCGTGCACATGCATAGGAATGCCCCAGTGTAGTGTAGAGTTTATTTTACTGATAAGTGGAGCTAGAGTGAGTAGGCCTACCCTTCAGACTAGCAAAAGCTATCGGTCACGACCAAAATACGAATGAAAACTGTAAAGATTACGCTTGTGCGTTGCTGTCCAGACAATGGCATGGGGGGGGGGCACTCAGATTGTGGAAGGTAATGCAGCAATCAGGTGTTAGGAACCCGGCCTGTTTAAGCATCATCGTCACCAAAAATGTCATATTTTGACAACTTTGCCACTTTCACCCAAAGCCGTTATTTTTGGGAATATTTTCCACAAAGACACCTCCTTTTAGAAATATTGAACAAAATCTCACCAAGGACCCCTTGATTTGAAACTTTAGCAATTTGTGCCCCAAATAACCTCTATTAGGGGCATTTTGGCTATCTCCACCCAAGACCCAAGATTTGGCATGTTTAACAGTTCACCGAATGCCCTTGGGTGGAGTGTGCCATCCATTTATGTGAGTCCTCCCCCCCCCACGGGGGGGGTGTAATTGCTGACTCGCTGCTAGCTGAACAATCAGGACCACTGCCTTGGCTGTCAAAGCCAGGTTATATAGCTAAAAAGTACATGACCCCCCCGTATCTTGCTCAAGAGTGCTTGTGCATTGCATATTCAGATTTCTTGTCAATGAGGGCTCCTTTCAGGATAGCCTATGGAGTCTAGTAGTGAAATGACAAAAGGGACAGTTAGAACTTGTTTTCCTGAAAAAGATTTATCCCATATTTATTTATATTTAACATATTTTCTACTGCAGTACAAAAAAAAAACAGTTCTTTATTCCCTTCGACATTTCCTCAGATATCGTGGATAGCCCAGTACCTTTCTACAACACAACTGAATTTGGAAGGTCTGAAGCAAGTAGCCAACCTGAATCAGAATGAGTGCTAAAGGTTAATTTTGAATGAAATGTGAGGCAAAGATGTCAATGTCTAGATTCGTGACATTTTTAACTAGTTTCAGAGTCCATTGTGGATATATAGAGAAGCATGATCATATGTCGGTCTCATTTTTCTGAAGTTTTTGACCTTTCAACTCAGACTTTTAATTGATTCAATATGTAAGTAACTGTTGCACTGAAAAAATGTGATTTTTTTTCATTGAGCGGTACATGCAGGCATGGGGGAGTAACATTACGGTAAGGTGAGCTCAGATAGTATGGTTTTGCATGACACTGGTATGTGCCACCACTCAGTGATGGATTCGGCAGCCTCAGGGTTAAATGCCATGTGTGGACCGTGGTGGCAGAATACTAAATTTTCATCCCGTGCAAAGCATGGAATGCCCCAGTGTATTGTTAGAGTATTTTACTGATAAGTGGACTAGAGTGGAGTACGGCCGACCCCTTCAGACTAGCAAAAGCTATATGTCACGACCAAAAACGAATGAAAAAACTAGTAAAAGATAGCTTGTTTTGCTTGTCCAGACCCATGCATGGGGGGGGCGGCACTCATTGTGGAGGTAATGCACTATAGGCTGTTAGGAACCCGGCATGTTTTAAGCATCATCGGCCCCAAAAATGCATATTTTTTGACAATTTTGCCACCTCACCCAAAAGACCGTTATTTTGGGAATATTTTCGCACAAAAGACACACTCTTTTTAGAAATTTGACCAAAATCTCAACAAGGGACCCTTATTTGAAATTTAGCAATTGTGCCCCAAATAACTTATCTATGGCATTTTGGCTATCTCTCAACCCAAGACCCCATATTTGCCATGTTGACAGTCACCGAATGCACGTGGGTTGAGTGTGCAATCCATTTCATGTGAGTCCTCCCCCCCCCACCACACGGGTGTAATTGCTGACTCGCTGCTAGCTGAACACATCATGGTTACACACTGCCCTTTGGCTGCAAAGGCCATGTTATCTAGTAACAAAGTACATTGACCCCCCCCCGTATCTGATCAAGAATAAGCTTGTGCATGCATATTCAGATTCTTGTCAATGGGGCTCCTTCATATCAGGATATCCTATGGAGTTATGTAGTTAAATGACAAAAGGACAGTTAGAACTGTTTTCCTGAAACGATTTATCCATATTTTATTTATATTTAATGCATATTTCTACGAGTACAAAAAACATGTTTTATTCCCTTCGCCATTTCCACAGATATCAGTGGATAGCCATTACCTTTCTACAACACAACATAATACGAAATTGGAGGTCTGAAAGCAATAGCCAATCCTGTGAATCATAATGGCGTTGTCTAAGGTATTTTCGAATGAATGTGATGCAAGGATGTCATGTCTCGATTCGTGACATTTTTAACTAGATTTCAGAGTCAATTGTGTATATATAGGTTTATACACACTAAAATGGCCTGCCGTAAGGATCAAAAACTTGGGTGGACTACTTTCTTGCATGGCATCTGGAAAAGTGCTTTAAAATGGTCTGAAAATGCATAGTATATAAGAAAAGTGATGAAATTTCATGATTGGACATGGTAGAATGTATGTTTGCTCAAACTAAGCGGCATTTGGACAGTGATTTGAGGAACATTACTCCGCGGTCATCATTTTCTCATCGATTTGCAAATTACTAGCTTTGGCGGCTATAGAGAATCTGGGGTTGCCGGTCTGACATCGGGCAAGTTTGGTGCTTCGTAACTAAAAATTCTCTGGTCATCATATGGTCAAATTGGTTTTTAGGTGATTTCCGCTGTACTTTGGGGTGATGTTGTTGTTTTTCTCTCTGTGATCGAGTTTAAATGTGAAAGAAACATGCTCAAAGTTGCCATTTTTCCCATAGACTACTGTGTATAAGTGAGTTAGTGGTGTGTAACCTCTAGGGGGTCCGTACACATCCCCACATACGATTCAAACAATCAAATCCGAATAAGAAACGAAATTAGCAACTGGAAATTTATTTTAGCTAATATTCATGGATTCTTACTTGATAAAATGGATGCAATACATTGGAAAAGTCAACCATCATATCCGTCACACCAAAAAATACGCAAATCGGCAATTATGACTGTTCATGACATAGTGACGGATGTTGAATTTTCCCTATACAAAAGCGTTATTCAGCATCCGTCATTATGGAAAACAGCGATTTCTGAACATCCGTCAAACCAACATCCGTCATCGCGAATATGCTCAATTTGGTTTATTACATAATGACGGATGTTGAGTGGATTGCCGCGATTCATGCTTTGAACTGCAAATATAATATAAATTTCTACTAATATCGATATTTATAAATTAATTACATATTTTGCTTGTGTCAGTTATAAATTTCAAATGAGAATATTTACTAACAAATGTATTTAAAAAGCCTTGGTGGGAAATCAAGTATACACTTCTTTGAAAGAGGGTACAACATCCGTCACTATGTAATACACCAAAGTCGCTGTTATGCAACATACGTCAAAATTGCAAAATTTCTAATTAAGATTATTAATTAATGAAGTGCTTGCAAGGTTCTGCACTTGGCATGTTTGAAGATTTTGGTATTTAGTACTATTTCCCTAAATTTCGTAAAAATGATAAAAATTCAACATCCGTCACTATGTAATACACCCGACGACCAGTACACTTCACTTGAGACTACAGATTCCCAAAACCACGAACAAGGGGCCTCAACTTAGGTATTGTTCAAGACAAAAGTTAGTCAGCTTTGTGCAACAATTACTTCGATGGGTTACCCTTTTCTGAGAGATTCAACAGAACTCATGACTCTTGACACCCACGATTGTGTCGACAAAGAAGTGGTCAGAACCATGCATGCAATGGAAGCCATAGGAGAGATACAGTACAAGGCCTATGTGAAAGATGTTCTTGTAGACAGGGCTGTGTCAATCCATAAGCCAATCACACGGAACCAACTTCTCCTTTTCAAGCAACTTCAGTCTAAGCCCAAATCAAAGACAAAACAGCAAATGGACGATATGAAGAGTGACTACAGTCTCTTCAGTCAAGTGTTTATCTCCAGCCAGGTTCGTGATGCTGATATGGATGAGTTTTTCTCCGATGAGAATCATCCCTGGCCTCCATCCTTGAGTCAGCATGGTCAACTCGACTGCCAAGTGCTAATCGCAGTTGCTGGATCTGAACAGAATGTTCCTAATCCCGATATTCGGTTGGACCAAGAAAGGCAACACATGGGAACCACTGTGGACGACACTACCGGAAGCCGCAAAATGCTGCAGGCAGCTTATCAAGTGTGGCTGTAAAGCAACCCCTATGCTCAAAGAGATGCAGATGTAAAATCACGGGCTTGGAGTGCACAGGACTTTGCTACCCTTGCAGGGGAAAATGAACTCGACGAATCTGAAGTGCATACAATAATAACTGTTAACAGAACTCCCATTTTTCATGTTTCATATAGATATGAAAGTCTATCATAAAAACTGATACAGGTTAAGGGACCAAACCAATACTCAACCGGCGGGCGTTTTCCGGTTCTGCCCGGTTCCAGGCGGTTCATTTAATCCGCTCTATCTTCTGAATCCTTTAATCCGATTAAGCAATTCAGCAAACTCAATGAATTATTTGAACCGCGCGGAACCGGGCAGAACCG
The DNA here is from genome assembly GCA_023653785.1 of Ophioderma brevispina. Lineage (NCBI taxonomy): Eukaryota > Metazoa > Echinodermata > Ophiuroidea > Amphilepidida > Ophiodermatidae > Ophioderma > Ophioderma brevispina. The sequence goes on from JAMKCH010023778.1 coordinate 11,550, forward strand.
GAAAACGCCCGCCAGTTGAGTATTGAATTCGTCCCGTACAATTCTTACCATTCTGTAAATTTTAGATTTTATCAGTCTGACGATGTCATAGCTTTTCAACATAAACCAACCGTGGGCTACTTACCTGTTATTGAATTTCTTGGTAAGGCCACCTGTTGTTGGAGAAATGTCCAATATTAACTTATATATATATATATATATATATATATATATATATATGTGTGCGTGTGTGTGTGTGTGTGTGTGTGTGTGTGTGTGTCAAGGGTGGCGCTATGCTGTAAGTTAATATAGAGTCATAGGTGCTGAAGGGTATGTACAACCGCATTAAAGTATATTTAAATGGTCGTTAGACCTATAAAGAAGAACTAGTCAATTGGAAAGAAAGACAGATCAGAGAAGAAGAAAGCCTTCTTATTTGCATAAATCCAAGATGGCCACCATATTGTAAGCTAATCTAATCTATTGTAACATTTTCAACACGTTACTTATGAAATACTGCAGTAAGATGTTTTCACAATTAAACTAGGTAATTAAGTCTTTTCAGGTTCTGTCAGGCTGTGACTGTCTTGGATCGGCTTACTGATATATAGCTCTTTATATCATACTTTCCCATTTAATATTATCTTATGATTGCTTCGCGGGCCGCACAAAGGCCGCATGCGGCCCGCGGGTTGTAGGTTGTGACATAGCTTAATGTCAGAACAGTACCTGAAAAGACTTAATTACCTAGTGTAATTGTGAAAACATCTTACTGCAGTATTCCATAAGTAACGTGTTGAAAATGTTACAATAGATTAGATTAGCTTACAATATGGCGGCCATCTTGGATTTATGCAAATAAGAAGTTGTCCACACATTGCCTTAGTTATCCTTCGAGGTTACATGTGTTTAAAACATATAAAAATAGTTTTAAACTACATCAACATACAAGCAGGTAGCATATTTGTATCGCCAGAATCGCTATTTATGGAGATTTTGGCAGCCATTTTGGAAATTGTCGGCCATCTTGTCCTGGACTTCAAAAAATTGGCACCTACCTTTAATATGCTTCTATGTGACCCAAACAACAAGTGTGCCAAGTTTGGTGCTTTAATCAAGCGGGTCACGATTTTTTCACTATGCTACTGGACTACTTCCCCTGCAAAGTAATCTCTATCAAACATAATACCCTTGAACATACGCGCCATGGCTACAGAGCTATGCGCTCTGTAGCCATGCGCACCGATACACTCTAATATCAAAACAACCCTATTATAATTATTATACACCCCAAAACCATTGCACTCCTGGATGCATGCTATGTGAGCTATAACAGATAATCAAGAATACTCTACTATGATAGTTATTATATACACACCCCAACCGCATCCACCGCAACCGCTTATACCCCTGGCTATATACGTGATTATACGAATGCCTAACGCGTGATAGCTTAGTGAATAAAGATTTTTGGTTTACACCCGAACCCGGGCGATAGCTCGTTTTCCGGTCGCGTTGCACGGTCGTCTCGTCACTTACACCCTGTACATGACTACCTGGGGTGGGGGGGGCTCCTACAACGCACGCACGGGAGTGTCTTGAAAAAGCCGGGGTGGGGGCGCAGCGGATCCGATGCGTAATAAGCAAATTCAGAATCAGTAACAAAAAACAGCACTTTAGATGACAATCTTTGAACTTGATGGTAGTCCTTAAATTAAATATATTATCGCACGTTGTTTTCCTTGACTAATTTCCATTATGGTTAAAATAGGGTTGCAAAGGGGTGAAAATTTCCGGGGAATTTTGGAAACTTCCTGGAAACTTTCCAGGAATTTAGAAGGGGCCCGGAATATTGGGAATTTTTCGGAAATTTTCAATTTTGGCATTTAGAAGGGGGAATTTCACATTGAAGGGCTAAAAATGAAATCCACTTATATCCACTTATTTTGTAAATCAGGAAAATATTACCTTTCTATTGCTTTTTGTTTGACAAAATCGGAGCTGTTTCCGTCAAGGATGTCAAAAATTGAACTTCTCGTGATTGAATTTCCTTTGTTGTTATTGATTTTTAACCTCACATGTATTTTATTTGTTTTTCACGCTGCGATGTTTATATTCCTTTTATATGCATTTTCCCCACTTTAAAAATTTATATCTCAACCGTAATTTTACCTTTTGAGCTCTAATTTTCAAAAGTATCTTTTAAATTCAGCACGTTATTTTCTAAGTCATCGTGAAAGTAAACTGTGTTTCTACACAATACAAACTTAAACAAGTTGTTTCGAGACGTAATACCTATATCTCAAAAGTCAATTTTAACGATATGGCATCACGCAAACCTGATTTCTCAAAAGCAGTTGACAGAAAGCACAATAATGGGACCAGAAACCTACCACAAGGGGGGAAAAATCATGTTTCTCTATTAATTTGTTTAATGATAAACCTAGTTTACTTTTCTCCATAGGAACCCCTACTTTCAATTTAAGAGGGGAAAAAAAGGACTTGTTCGTTTAAATTATTTCCACGATACAAATATTGATTTTGAGAATCCATTGGAGTTGATCGAAATGTGTAACTTTTTTAAAATTAGAACAAAGTCTTGCGATTGGTCTACTATGGGCTGTAATACTACAAATAGCAAGGCAAGGTTTTAACCTGGTAAAATCCTAATGTAAATAGTTACCATTCGTAAATCAACACAACATAACAATAACGGCTATTTACATGTCAAGGACAAGATAATGCGAAATGGAATGAATACATTAGCCACTCCTCGCCCTTGTTAATTTTAACCAATTTGTCTATAGTAGCCACGGTGAAAACTGGCCCATATTTTGGTACTGCTATAAGATGCAACATCATACATTACACCATTGCCATCAAAAGAATAATAACTTTAGCAGGGTCTCCATCCAAATTCTGTCCACGATTAAACAGCTTCCGTCAAATAATTAGTAATTGGCGTAATACGACGATCGACATTGGTAGCGCCATGCAGCGCTCGCACTAGGGATTTTTATTTGTGTAGCAATTTTTGCAACAGCTTTTGATCTTGATCATATGATAGTGCAAAACGTATGGGGGAAAACAAATGTTACACCAATCTTACAATTGCATTAGCAAATGGCAAGAAAATGTGTAGATGAAAAACTGCTATGCTAAACAAGCTATCGCGAGCCTTGGCGCCAATGCCATGTACCCACTGCGACAACATTATGCACGCGTAAATCTATACTAGTATGGTATCCAGCATTGATCATCTAGTGGAATGCAACAAGCACAATTACATTGACTTTCGACACACCCGCTCAGGTTCGGGGCCATAGACTGCACCAGTCTGTGGCTATGGTTACTTGTATATTATTGACGGAATGAGTTATGGGTACCAAGATTATAAATAAAAAGGATAAACATATCTTTTCCCCCCCACCAATTTCGCAATGCCCATTACTATGACGGACCACCAGACCAGATGGAAATTGATCGATGTTGATCGATCTCGGGACGGCTGTGTTCCCGCGGATTTTAAAAATGGCTATGTATTGCAAAATATGACGGATGGTAAAAATAGCAAAACGTTATTCTTTATTTTATTCATTTTTTAACCCAAAACATGATTTTCTATTTGTTTTTTTAATTTAATCCAATTGATTGTCCCTTTACAGAAACAATAAGGCAAACTGATAAAACTTTTTGAAGTTAGTCCAAATGGCTACTAAATATTGCTATTGTTACATGGGGTACATGACGGATGACAGTAACAATATCACTGTCTGTTTGTCGCCCTCCCAGAAAACCAATGGTATGACTTTCTGCCACCAAAAATTATGTAAATCATGGACCAAATGTATTAAACAACATGAATATGGTACTCAACAATAAGGAATTCCTTTAAAAATATGCTTGAGAACATTTTGAAACGTCATTTTTGAATGGTAGATTTTTTTCCGTCAATTGACGGAAATAATAAAGTAATGTTTATGAAAAATTGTCAAAGTGTTTTTGAGAACCCATTCAATTATCTTCAATATATTTATACAGGTTATTCACTATTAACACAGTAAATTCGGGAATTCAGTAATTTAGTAAAACTATGTACATTAAGACAAATTGCTAGGTGATGGTACCCATTATCGTGCTTTTCTGTTCTGTCAGTCTAGAGAGATTGAAAAAAGCAAATTGGAGAATATAACTACATAGGATGAACTAAAATATTGCCATTAGCCCCATGGTAACTTGTTTTACCCGGGGTCCATGTTGACTGGTGAAAAATAAGTATTTTTTGATTTCTTGCTAATGCCCCCTGACCCCCCCCCTTAACATACGAAACATCCGGTTTCACGATGACATTCTTTAAAATTGACTTTTTTAATATATAGTGAGGTATTAAGTCTATAGAAACACTGTTTTTTAATTTTTTTGTATGGTATAAACACTGTTTTACTTTCACTATGAATTAGAAAAAGTAGCTTAAATGTTAAAAGATAATTGTGAAAATTAGAACTCAAAGGGTAAATTATTTTGAGATATAGATTTTCAAAAGTGGAAAAAACTAATAACACTTCAAACAATGCTGTGACGTTACCACTTCTTAAAATTTTCCAAAATTGGCCCGCAAACTCATAATAATAGTCCCAATTCAAGAATCAAGCTTTATAGTGGAGCGGGTCCTGACTGCAAATTGGTCCGGGAAACCCCTCCCGCTCGGTACACAAATATAACCACTTTTTTTTCGAATGATACTAATGTAGAATTTACGAAAATGATGGTTTTGGTAACAAAATTTTGTGGCAGGGGTGTTTTTTGGCCAAAAACTCTATTTTGGGGCTACACCTTAACCGCCACCACACCGATTTTTTCTTTTTCCGACAAGCCAAACCCACTCGCATCTGCTGTGGTGGTCTTTTGTTAATCCCTAGATCTTTAATTTATAGATTGCATGAATAGTCAAGATGCTACTTTTTGGGTGGGTAAAAAGTGTATTAATTGGGGTGTTTGGGGGAAAAGGTCTTTTTTTTGCTAAAAATTAAGGAAAATTAATGATTTTCCCCTCTAAGAAAATGGACAAAAAATGTTTTTACGTAGTAGCATCATTGTTTTTATAGACCTATATTTCATATATTGTCGGTAGAGCCTGTAAAACTTTTTAGCAGGTGTGTTTATGTCAAAAGTGCAAAGAAATCCCTGTTTTGGTTAAAATTTCAAAAAAACGGGGAGAACTACACCGGATCTAAAGCACTAAGATTGGATGTGGTAAATTGAACTTCTCTCTGTAAGAATTTGATTTCATTTTTTACAAAAGCATTCAGGAAAGATAATAGTCATAGGTATTTGTAATTTAAAAAATTAATTTTCGTTTAAATAAATGGCAGAATTATTCAATAATTTCATTTTTACCTATGGTGTACAGTATTGTATCTTATAGGAGTTCTCAGTATTTAAATACCCAGTTGTATATTAATAGTAGTTTGAGCGATTAAAAACAGATTAACTTACAAAGTTTATAATCATTTTAGGTCGTTCAATGCAATCGGAAAGAGGAAAACCTTATGTCGGCATAATTCGTGTGTCTGCGTGCCGTCCGTGTTTGTCAAACATTTGGTATAAACCTTTATGGACACTTTGGGTTTGTCTTGTACATTGAGACAAGCGGTCTTAACGTAGGGTAACACATAGATGTCAAAGGTTCATTCAGGGGTTCCTTCGGGTCATAGGACGACCTATTCGGACTGCTGTCCCTATTTTTTTTAAAGTACCCAGCCCTTTTGAGAACTGGCAGTGAAGGGCCAAACTAGAGTGTGGAACAATCTTAACAGAGAGCAATATGATTTGCTCAACGAAAATCGACAAAAATCGCAAAAACCGAGATTTAGCATGTTGTTAACAAGTTCAGTTACGATATACCCCTTACGTGTATTAGGACCAAACCAACCTACTAAGGAATACAAGACACTTACTACAACACATAAATGGATGGAGATTCATATCTTTGGACACTGTGTTTTCTTCTTTTCTATCAAATTTTCGCTTAGAATATTCTAACTTTTCTTCACTTTCATAAGCTATTCCTGGCAATTTAAAATAATGTTTACTCTTTCGTGTGGATTACTTTAATCGTTTGGCCAAAAATGCCTTGATTTATATAAGACATTATCTATTTCCTCTACGACCTCCGAGATCATGTGTTTGTTAGTGTGATTTGAGGTGAAAATAGAAGTTTCTCTCAAATAGGTTTCTAAAACCCGAATAATAGTTCAACTTTAGCTACATATTAAAAACATCCATGTTTTATGCTCTAATGATCCCCCAGCAGGGGACTGTAGTGGTAAGAGTTGTTGCGCTTCCGTCGTAAAATTGTGAATTTTTGCACACAGTACTTTAGGCATTGATAATCCATAAAATCTGATGGAAGCACTTGCCAACCCCCTCAATGGCCCCCAGCTTGGGTTTGAAGGTATACCGGGGTCAAAAATTTAAAAACTGTAAAATTCAAAAGTTTTGAATGTGTTAAAAAAGCACCCACATGGTGGTTTGTCTGGTCACAAGGATTCCAAAAAGGTATAGTTTTTACACTATCTCTATGGCTTATAGTTCTGGAGTTATGGGGTAACAAAAACTGTAAAAAATGATAAAAGTCCAATTTTGGTGTGTATATGGGGTCAAAAGTTGCAAAGTTGCTTTGATTCAGTTAATACGTGGTGCAGAAAGTGTTTTCCCTAGTCTTAAAGTTTGAAATAAGGAATAGGTTTTTTGCCTTATTGTTATGCTTAGTTTTCAACGTTATCCACCAAAATAGGTCACGGTCAATAGAATCCAATAGCTGCGAATAGCTGTGACTTTATTCGCCATTTTGGTTAATGCAACCAGACACGTAAGATAGTCAAAACCATTCCCGTATTTCATTCTATTAGCTAAACCACAATTTTGAACCCACATTTTAATTACAAAAATTGGAGCAACGTTCATTTTTGACCCTGGTACAAAACAAAATTGACTTTTTTTAACCATTTTTACGTTTTGACCTCATAATTCCTAAACTATAAGACACATGTAGTATAAACTATACCTTTTGGAATTCCTTTTAACCCAGACCGACATCATGGTGTGCTTTTCACACATCTGATCATTTAAAAAATTTTACCCCTGTGTAACCTTGAAATCCAGACTGGGGGCCATGAAAGGGGGCGTGGCACGTGCTTCCATCAATTTTTTTGATTATCCATGTAATAAAGTACTTATAAACCAAAATTCACAATTTTATCCGGATTTTTGCACACTCACATAAGATCTGTGTACATGTCCTATCTAAGTAGAAATTTAGAGACTGATGTCCATGTATGTCATACCTCAACAGCTTAAAAAACCCCATGTCCCTGGGGAAAATTGTTGGTCCCTCGCCCTCCAGTCCTCTGCCCCTCCTCCGCTCCCCCCCTTTCTTCTCCCCCGTGCTTCTTGAACTTGTAAATGCGCTTTTTTGAGATGATCTTTACATTTCATTCATTCTCCAAATTCCTCCAAGATTTTTTTTATTATTTCTCAAGACTCACTCAAGCGCTATATGTGATTTTAAGGAATCCTGTGCAATTTTACAAATTCTTATGCGAATTTGATGTAATTTGTTGCGATTTTTAATTATGGAAACTCTGGGCAATTTAAAACCGAACTTGTGGTGCGATTTTAACAGAACCTTGTGTTTCACATAATCTTGTGCGATTTAACTAATTATGTGCAATTTTAAGGAAAATCATTGGCGAGTTTACAAATTTTGATTGAATTTTGTGATTTAGCGAATCTTGTGTGATTTTATGGAATATTGGGTGGTGATTTTACAGTATCGTTAAAAAATCTTGCGCGATTTTACCAACAATTTTGTATTCTTTTTTAATTTTTTAGGTTTTTTCTTTTTTTAAAATTTGGTCATTTTTGGATTTTCCCACTTAACCCCAAACTAGACATCCACTTGGATAAAAGAAGAAAGTTACAACTCACATACATGTACTATCATGGCAATAACCACTGCACTGTAACAGGAATATAAAATTGTACATCCTTGAAATAAAATCTGTGGAAGTAGAATGTGTTATAGCTACCTGTCAGTTGTTTATGTTGTTAATTTTGTGCATTACTTACTTTTTGTGCAATAAGATTTCACATAATTTTTTGGTTATTTTTATGCGCTTATCTTAACAAATATTTTGCGATTTTACAAAGTGTGTGTAATGCTTTTGCAAAATAATGGCAAAAGTGGACTTTTGTTTGTACCAAAATTTGAAACCCTTTTGGTGGTCATACAAAACCAACTATTATGTTCGGGGCAAAAAACCCTTACAATTATTCCTCGCTCCGTTCGCAAAATCTGGGGTTTTTTCCCTTCTTTCGCCTTTTTGAGCTCTTTTAGAGGGTTTTGCCTTTTTTCATATTTTCATATTTCGTAATTTGTTTTGTCATAATTGTCTTTTCAAAGCATAATTTTGTTTGGATAATTACATCATCTTCATGTTCTTGCATGCTTGCAAATCACCTTTACTAATTTTAGAAGATGTCCTTCACACCACTAATCTACTGAGAAAAGGTGCATTTCATAAAACCGATTCCTTCCTCCATAGCAAAGGATTACTCTCTAAATTCTTAGATTAAACATTAATCTAATTGGATTGCTAGTAAGGACAAATTCAGATTAGATTACAAATTTGTACTAAAAATAGACTGAAATATAAATCTAATAGAAAATTTAGAGAAGTATGTAAAGTCTTGCTCGTTAAATGAGGGGTTCGGACTTTTCCTTGTTTCCTTTCCTTGAGATCTTCCCCACTAATGTAAGGACCGATGGAGATGGGTCCCCTATCTGTCCTCTATTTTGTCCTTTCTCCCTTCTCCTCCCCTTCTTCGAGTTAAGTAATTCCTGGCTCATGATATATTACAGGGATTCCAATGGACTTTAATCTCAGTGCGGTCTCCATTTGGTAATCTTTTTCTTAATGATGGGATTCCTCCCCCTGTTAGGGCATTTCTTTTTTCTGAAATCCAGTTAAAACCTGCCATAAACACCACGGAAGAAAAGACAGATTTCCTTCGAGAGAAAAAACTCCACTGCCTACCCCTCCAATTCTATCGGAACCTATCTGGACGGGAGTCCTCCTTCCCGTCGGGGCCAGGCCTTTCTCTACGGGGAACAACATTTACAATACAAGCATCAATTTTCACTCCCTCTTCATCAAGAATAATTTTATAAGAACACACCAAATCTCAAGTCCCCAAAGTGCAAAAATTATCGACACATTAATGTCCCGCCCCCCTTCCCTCTTTTCCTCACCTTCGCTAACTGCAGTTATTCCGAAAAGGGCGAAGAGCTCCTCTTTTATGTCACCTCCGCTCTTTTCCCCTCCTTCCTTCTTCGTATGAGTTTTTTTCCCTTTCCTCTCGTTTCTAGCACTTATTTTAGAGGTTATCGATCGCGAGCCCAGATAGTGACTGGCCACTTGGGGTCCCTTGCTTGCTCCTCCGACCCCTTAATAGGAGTACAATATGCCTGGAACAAGAAGAATGGCCACCTTTCCTTTCTCCTTAGCTTGGGGGAAGTCTGGCGCCTCACCTTTTTACCAGATTTCCATCTGTTATGTTCCATTCCAATTACTTTTCATGTGTCCGCAGAAATTCTACCACGTTTCTCTTAACCACCTACCTTCATAAAAATGGGTCCCACTATGTTAATTTTTGTGAGATACAACTGAGAAATTAAAGCTAATTAAGTGATGCAATTTGTTAAAATTACAAAGCATTTAAATCTGTGGTGTGACCTATTAACCATTTATATATTGCGCTACATCTATATTGTACCACTTTACAATAATAAATTATGGAAAAACGAATCGACCATGCAGGACAGGGCCTAGCAAATGATCAAAGTGATGATCAGCCCACCAAATCACAGACACAGCCAATACAAGAGGCATCAAAAATTGGTTTCAGGGAATTGACGTCAAAAAGTGTGCATTGACTGTTACAATCCTGACACAGGGAAAAAAAGTCTTTTGAAAACTTTCTTACGAAAAAAATATACCGGTGTGTCTCAGCTTCCAACAGGCGAATACCCTAGAGCTTTGCGATATTTTTTAGTCAAAAAGCTATGCGCTACACGGAACTTATTTTTTATTGCATTCTTGGACAACTGTTTTTCTGACCAGTTCAAAAAACAAAAAACGTTACCACCCTGTTGAAACCTTAAAAACACACACAAATGTAGGCCATGCGCATTTTGATTTTCGAGGCATTTTAAACACATTTCATTTTTTTGACTTACTAAGACAATTTGCATTTTTTATACAAGTTTGTGGTGAGCGGGCCCTGGTTACTAATTAGGTAAGCTTTCAAAAAATTGCAGATGTAACACGTGAAAGCCTGAATGTAAATTTGTGTAGCTGTGGGCAGAAAAAGTAATCATTTGTATATCAAATATAACGTTTTGTTGCCAAAAAATGCATTTTTTTTTTCGTCATTATTTTGGCTTTTTTAGTGGGCCAAAAATTGGACCTCTTACTAATTTCCATTCACCAATTTTGTTGAGCAGTACTTATTTTGTAAATCAATTTTACACATAAGTCATAGCCAAAGAAAGTAACAATAAGTGTTTAATCTTTCAGTTATTTGGCCGAAAATATATTTTTTTTGAATTTAATTATCATTTTCCAATTTTACGCAAAATGGCATTTTTATATGGCAAAAAACACATTCTAGCAATTGTTAGTATTAATATAGCTGCAAAAATCTGTATGGACACTGCACACCAATTAAAAATTCAAATATAATCCATAACATCAGGGTGTTACATACATCAATTGTGAGTGTTTTTGTCTGCATATTTTTATGAAAAATTACTATGTTGTTGATTTTTAGCCAAAAATTTTACCTTCTTCTTTGCCCAAAAATAACCCCTTCTACTGCATTGTGTGGCACAAAAATATCCTCTGACGCTTTTTAATTGTGCAATTTTTAAAATGTAATTCTAAAAAAAACGTTACTTATGTGCAATTTTGTGCTTTTGTGGATTTTAAAATTAAAAAAATATCATGTTTTTTTTCTTCTTGTATTTTTAGCCCCAAAATATGTTTTTTTTGGCCAAAAACACCCCTGCCACCAAATTTTTTGACCACAAACCATCAGTTTCATAATCTTCTATTAATTGGCCTTTGAATAAAAGTGGTTGTGTCTTTTGTTGACCGAGGGGAGGGGTTTACTGAAAATAAAGCACTTTTTGAAGCTTGACCGCTCGCCTAGTAGGAATCAACTTAATAATCTAATCTTCATGTAATGGGCCGGTTTTTGAGATAATGACCTTCCCATGATCTTGCTATTTGATGAACAAAGCAGCACAGGGGCCAATTCCTGCTTTCCAAGCCGAATGTGAAGACGATCTTCCCTGATTTTGTTTTTTGCTCGCAGTCGCGTATTGGCCGCATTGCGGCGGGCTGTTAGCGTCAAGGCAGTAGGCCAAGTTTTTAAATGGTATATCGCTGGGTTCGATTTGACGTAGAGGCAGAGAATGGTTGTGTTTTTAAACGTGGGCACCCAAAAAAGTGGTGGATCATAAAAAGGTTTCAGAAAGAATTTAGTTTTGTGCAACCAGGACTATGGAATTCGGCACAAGACATCAACGGAATAACCTGCATGTGTTGGATGGGCTACAGAATACTGAATTCATTCCAAGGTTTCATACTCAACGGATAAAATGCCATGTGTTGGATGTGGTGACAGATACTGAATTCAGCCCCAAGTCATTACTTCAATTTTTGTCTCTTCTTTACTATTATGCGAAAGAAATATCTTATTTTTGGTATGCTTTGACAAGGGAATAGAAAGTCTTTCACCTCGCTCATGCATACCCTATAAACAAAAGGTGTTAGTTCCCGTAGTATAGACATCAGATCAATTTATACGTACCCACCTCAAAGTACTATGCTATTTCAAAATGGGGACCCATACTTTATACATACAATCCAAAACAGCATGTCGTTCTAATACAGGACGCGGGGTGGGTGGGGATGTGTACGTAGAGTACCCACACTTTATATGTCAATGATAAGAGCACAACCACAAACTACACAAAATACTTGTAGATTATGTAATACATCTACCAAATATCCACAATATTACAGTGTGTGGTATTTTTTTGTGGTCTTGTGTTTTAGAAAGTTTTTTTAAAAAAAACTAGTGGAAACTCGGTAGTCGAAAATAGCTTACTACGAAAAACGGCTAGTACGAGCGGAAATACGCGAGGTTTCCCGGTTGATTCCCTATGCTTTTGTGTAACAAATAAAATCGTTAATACGAGGTAAATAGTGCGAAAACCGCTTACATACGAGCACAGACATGCGGCCCCCTCGACGGAACGTTTTTCCTTATTGTACGAAGCGGTGCCACGCCGCTTCGCGCGGGCAACCCTAGCTGATTTGAATGGGAGCGGTCACTAAAACGGGTTGGTTTGATCAATTTCACATGACGCAAAACTTAAAGAGACATTTTTTTTTTTTAAACGGTAATTTCTCCATCCAAGCCTCGTTTATTTGCCTTTATTTTATATGTATTAAATGTGTTTGTTATGTCAAGATTTAGCCCCTATATCACACATGTGCTATGAAGCCGGTGAACAATTTAATACAATGCCAAATTAATGTGCAAACCAGGAACTCGACACGCACTAACAAAGACACCCCACCCAGTTGGGTAGCTGTGGTAGGAGGAAAGGGGCTTCTCAGTGACGTAGCTAATACTGGGGGAATGAGGGCAGCCCTCTTGGGAAGAAAGTTGAGGAAAATCTGGAAATTTTGATGTAAATCATGGAAATCCGTCGTTTTTGGAAGACGCTATCCTCCGATCGGAATGAATTTCCCCTGAACGGGCTGACTTTCCCTGAACGCGGCTTGCCGCCACTCAGAACTGTGACTTTCTGGCCACGTATGGGAGCCAGCTCTAAGGGCGCTGATTGACGGCCCAGCTCCCATAGATATCTATCGGGATTTTCCCTTACTCCTAAACATGTCCAAGGGTTTTGTAGGGTTTTAAAGCGGAGGGGGGGGGGGGGTCAGTTCTGACGCGTTGTATGCTTGTTAACACCCAGTCACTCAACGGTATTTTTGAAACAATCGCCATCCAAAGACTCCCATTTTTCGCAATTTTTTTAAAAATCTTTCACCCAAAGACCTACTTTAGAATAAATGTCGCCAGGAAAAAAATCACCCTTATTTATCATTGTTTATGGCAATTTGGTTTTGTATATCACCCGAACCCGTTTTCGGACATTCTCTATAACCCCGTTTATCATCGAATGCCCCCCCTAGCTTAAGCCATAGTTTCAGCGGCGGTGGTTCCGATCGATCGGAGGTTTAAAATTCAATTTTTACGTGCGCTTTGTGCAAAAACTTCAAACAACAAAAATAATTTGAAAGATATTTTCCAGACTGGAATTCAACGTGATAACCAAATTAGTGGTACATAGGACCTATAATAGCCCACTTAAATTGATTTATCTTGTCTTTAGAGGGGATCTCGGTTTTCTGATGTGATTATTGATTATTAGTATGTGTAGTTGAAGTTGGTTTTCTTGATAATGGATGGGTGATGAACTTTGTCATCATGATGTGTTACGTAATATAATTTGGAAATTGATCAGTGTATCTTGTGATAAGCTGTGTTCTCTGTGTATTGTTGTATTCAATGGGGTATCTGTTTTATATATGGATGGTGATGATCTGGTTCATCAGTGTATGATGTGTATCTATTTACAATTGGTGTTAATTTCAATTGAAATTAAGTTTTAATATTGCGTTCTTTTTTTGATGTTGAATTGGTTGTTTTTTATCTTAATGACATGATATGAACACAATTGTGTTGAGTGTCTTAAATTTTAATACTTCACTCACTCACTCACTCAACTCACTCACGTATATAGTAAGTTATGCATGAATATAATCGATTTTACTGTTTTTATTTAATGCGACAAAATAAATTCATTTTTTACCCCAATTTAGGGCCTGTCGATGAGCCAGCACTATTGGGATGTCGTGTGTGTCTGAAATGCATTTCCTCGATTTATCAAACGGCAAATTATCCGGCCCAAAACCAAAATATATGTTTTTATGGGGTTGTACGAAAATTTTAAGGTAGACAATCTCTGCAAACAATCCTGTTATATGCCTTCACACACTATATACCCCGTGTGGTGGACATGATGAACTGACATAAAATGAAGATGCAAAAACATCGGAGGCTTTCAATGAGCTTTGAGATTTTCGGGATTGGGGGCACACCGCGATGGCACCGAGTGGGGGAGGAAGTGGCCGGCACAGCACAAGGGTGGATTCCCCCAATTGTTTCCTTCCCCACCCCCAGTTTGCTCCCCTCCCCCGGCCCCCAGAAGAAAGAAAAATGACGGATTTATTTTTGGCAAAAAGAAAAAAACGCGATTTGGGCCCAAAACACCAAATTGGGTTAAACTCGTCCAGCGAATTTCGGGGCAAAATTTATTAAAAACCTCAAAGTCATTTGAGGTTTTTTTTATCCCATATGAATTTCACTTTACCTTCGCCAGAATTAACTTTCTCCCAAAGAGGGAAGGCGGGTTATGCCATTGGGGAGGTCGGGAAAAGATTTGGAATTTGATGTTTTGGTTAAAGTGAAATATTGGGGGCTCACGGGTATTTGAACTACAAAATTGAAGATTATTGTAATGATGTAAACTTTTGAGAAAATCTGCAAATAATTAATTTGAAAAAAGGCATCTTGTTAGCTCTGGTTTGTAATGATAAGGGTAGTACATTCATTTATTACATACTGGACATGCCCCAGTCCAAGGATCTCAATGGCTACATAGTGAACAGCACAATATTAGGCTGTGGTCAGAGCACCCCTCTCCCTTTTTTTTTTTTTTTTTATTTTGTTTTTTGGTGAATGGGAATGTGTGTGAATGAAGCCGCGGTATTTGGGCCCTTAAAACCTACGGAAATGCTTCTGGCTCTCACATACTCTCACATCAAAAAGGATGAAATATCGGCGCGAAAATTTACAGATTTGGAGCGGTGGGAGTAAAGGCAATTTCTCCGGGGTTTTTGGTTTGGGTAGGGCGTGCATCCGAGAGTCTGGAAGTAGGACCCATTTAGCTTACCATTTTTTTGCAAAAAAGGGGAACCCATTACCCTATACCACGACGATTGCAAAGTTGGGCCAAAGAAACCCCAAATTTGATATTTATTTCCACCACAAAATGTTGGCATTTTAAGCACGTTTGGACAACGCGAACTTTACAGATTGGGTGGGGTAAATGTAAAAGGCAATTCCCCGGGCGGTTTTGGTTTGGGTAGGGAGTGCCTCCGAGAGTCTGGAAGTAGGACCCATAGCTATACCATTTTTTTCCAAAAAAAGGGACCCATACTATACCAGCGCTGGATGCAAAGTTCTGTTGGTGCCAAAATTTAACCCAGAAATTTGCCATTTATTTCACAAAATGTTGGAATTTTGAGCACCGTGTGGAAAATTTTGCCTTCGGATTGAGGAATTTTGACTAACTAAAAATATTACCCATACAATTTTTTGTAGAAAATTTTGCTTCGATTAGAGAAAATTGATAATATTCATACAAATTTGAGAAACTTTTGAAAAACCCCAACCCATTGCTATTACAAAAAAATGACATGAAAAATGATTATTACATGTACAGAAGGCTACACAAACGGGACCGATGTCTGGGGCACATCCCCGTATGGTCATTTCAGTGTGAGGCCCCACCCAACACCCCCCGGGTCAAGTTCTATCAAAATTAAATCTTTATTATACTTACATCGGGCCAGCCCCTTTTAATTCAGCCATGCAGCCTGGTTGTAAACCAGGCCTACTTTCTTCGAGCTAATAGTAAGTATATTTACTTCTAGGCTAAAATGTTCCCTGTCATTGTCATTCGACCTCCACGGCCATGCCTTGTGGCACCCCAGGCAGGCTGGACACATATTACAACACGACCAAACATATTACCAAGGACGCGACTGTCCAGTCAGTTCTGTATTTATTTCTTCCAAAAAATAACGTTAATGTCATTATTGCTCATTAATTGAATACAAAAAATAGCTTAAAAAGCGTATGTTCAACGATATATGAAGTATTCTTGATCCCTTATTTTTTTGTTTCCAAAAAAATAAAAATTTTAGAAATAAATATCAAAGATGTCAAAACTCGCCAAGCGCTCACGATATTTAACGCGAGTGAGACAAAAAGGCAAGAATTTTTTGAGTCAAACTAACACGATTGGAGACCATTAGACAAGTCTTTCAAGGAATATTAAAACTACGGAGTATAAAATCAATCTTGAATGTTTTACAGTTTAGGACTTTATTGATTCTCTTACACCAATAAATAAATAATTTTACATAGAAATAGCACACAAAGGTCAAAACTCGAAGGACTATGGGTAATTAAGCCACGATCATGAATGATACCTCGTACCCTAGAATATGATACCCACAATACGTATTACTCTTGTCAAACCACGGGAATTCAATACGCATCCACTACTGCTTACAACATGTTTAGGCTATGTTTATAAACAGTTATTTGATCTCAATGAAATCGAAATCATCTATCAGCCAGTTTGAATACATAACCCCGAGCAATCGAGAGTCACGATGGGAGGGGATTACCTGGAATAGGGTACACCAGGTACACATTCAACATGACGACCTCCTGGGTCAACATGGCAGCCTCCTATAGACAAACAACATGGCGATGTTCGATCTTTATAGTATAGATATTACTCTAACACGAGCTATTTTCATGAAAAATATCTCACACGAAATTTTTGCCCCATGAAAGTCCAAAATGTGAAGTCGGAAATCCTGCCGTTTAGTTAAGAATATTCAAACATTTGACCAACATCGGGCCTATTTAACCATTCGGTAACCGAACAGAGCATACGGGCAGTGAACACGCATGCCGCAACTGACAGGCTACAATGCGGGAATTCCAGATTTCCCGCAATGTGCTGCTGCTCATCACAGACGGGAGCACATGGTGAGTGTTTCTATTTTCTAGCACATTTCTCTACAGATATTTATGACCCATTGAATTGAAATAACCGAGGCATCTCCGCAGGTATTATGAATAAAAGTTCTGTTAGAGATTATGCATTCCATATTATGTAATTTCAGACATTTTAAATTTATTACATGTATGGCGATAGGTGAATTGATCTGTACATTTTTATTTTTTTTTAGGATAGCCAAACACTGTCAAAATGCAAACGTTGTCAATGGAGTTACATTTGTGTACACGTAGCCTATTGTTTTTAGGACGCGGTTCTGTAGTTTTGCCTTCATTTTTTGAATTTAGCTTACAATCTATAGGCCATATTGGCCTACTTTGATCAATGATGGCACAAAACCTGCAAAAAAGCGATTCCAAATCGCTTACGGAAAAAGTGCGAAATTATTAAAAGCCGTGGATGAAGCAGTGAAAATGGAGTAAAGAATCCAAAGTCTTCTGTAGCAAAGAGGTACAACATCGCCACAAGCACCTTGAGCACGATTTTGAAGAACCGTGGCTAAGAGTTCTCTCTCTTACCTATGATTCCCAGGATTTCATAAGGATAGGAAGAGAATGCGCACGAGTCCGTCGCTGAATGTATAAGAGATGCTCTTTATGGTGGTTCAAATCAAACAGACTTTCACTCAGCGATCCCCGAGTACCAAGCCCTCTTTCTCTGCAGAACAAGGCAGACGAAGTTAGCTAACAACTCGCGGCCATTCGAGTTTCAAAAAAAATAAATGCTCAAACAAACGGGTGGTTGACCCTTTCAATCATCAAGGATCGCCATAACAATCTTGTCAAAACCATCAATGGCGAGGAGCAAGCGGTCCAGGATGATGATATGCACTAGGAGAGACAGGTTTGAAGCCGGAAGTTCTGTCAGATTAATAAACGCAGAAGACATATATAATGCCGACGAGACGGGATTGTTTTGGCGGATGCTTCCGAACACGACAATGGCAGTAAAGGGTGATAAATGTAGCGGTGGCAAGAAAGACAGAGCGCTTAACGGTCGTGGTAGCTGCCTAACATGACTGCACG